>BMAV01008256.1:0-28215 GCA_019973955.1 Trichonephila inaurata madagascariensis
AATTTTTTTTATTAAAAAAAAATTCCTTAATATGGACTAAAGACCACGAGAAAGAAACACGAAATGACCGATATTAAAACAGCTCAGAATCCATTTTTTATACATCAACTTTTTTTCAGATAAATCTTATTGTAAAACCAAAGCTTTATTACTCGAAAGCGACGTCATAGAAAATTGTCACGTTAAATCTGTACAAATCTAATTGGTTTTGTCTCACATTACAAAAAGATTATTCAATCAAACCGTTTTTTTTACGAGAAAAATAGTTTTGCCACTAAGAATATCTTAACTACTCTGCTAACAGATAAAACTTTCTCAACGTCACCGAAACGTCGTTTCATACTTCTGTTTTTTCAATAAAGTGAAGCCTTACAGAAAATAAAAGCTCTGCATTGTTCAAACATAATAAACCTAATTCGATTTCTTGACATAAAATTTCATTGGACGCAATAATCGCTCGCCCAAGCACATCATCCAATCGTTTTGTCTCTTTTTTATCAGTGTTAAGTCTTTCTCGTTTTATGATTGGTTGTCACATTTTCGGCAGTTCGCTCTATTCTTTTCACTCCACTTCACTCGATGGTGTTCGAAACCGCCATTTTTAGTTGGTTTAGTTTATTTTATTTTGTTTTCAAGATAGTTTCCCTTTGATTCCGTCACGTACTCGCCTATCGCTTGTAGTAGGAAGTGATACGAAGTCTTATATAATTTTCTTATTTCCTTTCTCAAGACTCGCCCTTTTGTGGCTTCCATTCGAAAGGAAGTTTATCTGGTGTTTTTCGAATGTTTACTTTTAATCGAAAACTGAAGTGAATTGATACGTATTTCTCTTGACATTGAAAAAAAAGGATAACAATCTTTCATTTTTTTATCGAAATTGTCTTTTCATAAATATTGTTTACTTATTCGATTTAATTAGGCCTTTTAAAGAGGATTATTGTGTATTTCAAAATATTGGGAAACTTTTTTTTATAAATCAGTGGAATTTGTAATTTGTTCTTTTTTTAAAACCATTGGAATCAAAGATTTTGGAATGAAATAATTATTCCAATTATTTTATATGGTAAAATACATGAAATTAGGCTTAATTAAAACTCTGCTCCTATAACTTCCAGTCAAAAATTATTCTTTCCCTTGCCTAACATTTCTAGTATAACTTGTATTTTAAACATATTTAAAATTGGATTTCGAAATTTTTTAATAGTGTCTTTTAACCTACATAAACCAAATAATTTATTTGAAAAATTGATAAAAAAAACAATACGTATTTATTTAATTATTATTATTGAAAAATTTTGAATTTGTTTTCCACTCAGTTCATATATATCAGAATTAAATGTATCTACCAGAATCAGCGAATTGGACATCGGTGCCATTAATTGCTTTAATTTCATTTTACACAGCTTAGAAACGTTTTAAAATACGCCATTACTTAAATCATAATTCATTGCTCTTTAAAAAATTTCAAAACTTTAATAGTTTATAAAAGTGCATAAGTTATCTACAATATTTTTATTTTATTGGTTTTTTTTCTCTAAAAATATTCTTGAATTCAAAACTAATTTTCCTCGGAAGTACTTACTTGTTCTACGTCATGTACTTCCCACTACAGTGGTAGCATTCACGCCAAGCTTTCAAAATTGTGGTCAAATTACATCACAAACAAAGTGAACCATGATAGCTGGCTTACACGATATATAGCGTGACGCATATGCAAAGAGAATGTACACGAAATATCATTTCGCACTTCATGGCTTAAGCCTAAAATGCCCGTCAAAAATAGCACAGAATGTTTTTCGAATGATGTGATAGAACGTTTTGAATAATGAAATAATTATTTTAAGTGCTGTTTTTAAATTCTATATTAAAATTTGATGTTCTTTTTGTTTAAACTAGGAATAAGAGTTTAAAAAGTTCTCCAAGTTAAACAATCCGTTAAAGTTTAGGTTAAGTCTAATTTCTAATCCATCTCATTATTCGAAATTATTTTATCAACTTCAATATTTCTGTATGATGTACATCATCTGTACATAACAGGTTTATAAATAAACTTATGTAGACTTATATTTTTTAAACAGCATGATAAATACTGTTTTTATTTTAAATCTGTATTTCTCAAATTTTTAGAAGATTAACAATTAAGTAATGACTGAGCAGCAAAGAAATATTCTTGTGATAAAATAGCGAACAAAAATTATTTTAAATTATAGTGTGACGGTTAAAAAAATTGTTTTAATTAGTTTCGTATTGATAATTATGTAGTTGCTATTGACAACATATTACATTTTTCAATCTTAAATTACACGAATAAAACATGATCCTTTCGTAATTTAATAAGTAATTTTAATTAATGGTTGCTCATTTGTTATTAGAAAAATTATGCATCAACTGTATATATTGATTGAATTTTAATTAAAAAATTTGTATTTCATTATTAATCCAGAATTTTCTTTCCGAGAAAATGAACTATTGTCACAAATTCCAATTCCTGTAAATAAAAGGGGGAAAAATGCTGAAAATCCTCTTCTAATTTCTTTTTCTGACAACTTCGTCGCAGCATGACATGACAGGTAATAACTCAAATGAAAATAGAACTTTTCAATTCGACTCTTAACCCAAAAGCCTACCCTACAGACCCCAGACAGCCTTAGCGATTCCACGCGAGTTAGAAGACCTGTGTTCCTTGTTTATTGGATTCGAACATGGCAGAGAGAATGGGCTCGATGTGCGATTAACAAAAAGTTTTTGTCGTCTGCAGGTATTCGGGGTTGTGATCCTGTTTCAAGTTTGTAGTTTATATTATTTTTACGGTGTTCATAAATCGACTGCAATTGCTTTAGAAAGATTATTTGTGCACGATAGTAAAAAGATTTATCAAAAGTTTCATTTTTTTATCTATCCCCCTCACACACGTTTTTGACACGCATACACATCTGACCATATAATCCAATGTTAAGTTTTAAATTGGGCATACTTTTTAGATGCCGGGACATTAACTAATATAATTATAATCCCTTACAATTATATCCCTCTTAATATTTAAAAACATTCAAGTTCATTTTTTAAAATATTTGTACGTAAAATCAACAATTTTATCACTTACTATTTAGTGTAGGGAATAACATTTAAGACATAGGTACTTAGGTATTATTCCATCCACCGATTCCATCGAATAAAAAAAAACAAAAAAACGTCGCGATTGTATACCCAATAGTGGAAACCGTTTCTACGCATGTTTGAACACAGTAATAATTACAATGACAGCACTTGGCAATATTTTTTAAAATGGCAACATGTTTTAACAATATTGGTCGATGGTATACAGCGTAAGTACCTTTTTTCTATAAATTTCTGAATAAAAAAAATTCTCTGAAAATATTTCTATTTACTGCTATTTTGTAACTTGTTGTGGTGTCTTGTCATGTCTAGTTCATCCAACTTTTCCAAAATTCCTTCTAAGTCGCCAAACATAAAATCACGATGATATTTTAGGAAAAACTTTTGGATACCTTAGCGAGAGTAATCATTTCATTCATGTAATTCAATTATTCCGTAAAATTATTTTGCTGTATAAACCAATGAGTATGAGAACAGAAACAAAACCCACATTTTTACCTTGAAAACTAACGAAAAATCAATCTTCCTTATGATAAAAATAAAATGTCTAAGTTTACTTTGTATCCTATTATTTAACAAGATCAAAAATGTTTCCAATTTTTATCGGTATAAGTATTTTATCCAATAAGAATTTCAATTCATTACAATAAAATATTTAATCCTCTTTCTCAAACTCACTTCCAAATCCACGGGGACTCTTCTCTTTTCTTTTTTTGTCAAACAAATCTCGGATCCGAAGGAATAAAACATCTCAACATTTCTTTGAAAACGGAACAAAAACAGATTGATACAGGAAATCTTTTTGGATTCTTTTGAAAGAACTAACAATATCAAAGCCTTCGACATTCGTAATCACATGACGTCCTTTAACCATACAAAGTGATTTCTTTATTTTTTCCTTTCAAGTTTTTGAGTTAACTGTTATTCTAGAAGATTCTACAGTCTTTGCCGTTTGTTTTTGGTTGGAATTTTTAAAAAAAATGGAACCAAAGTTTATGCGATTTAAGCCGCGAGGTTGAAAAACATAAAAGGATCGAAGTGAAGAAAATCTGAGAGACTCATGATATAGTGTATCCCCCCCTTCATGGAATATTTTTTTTAAAGACACGTGTACCTAATCCGTTTACCTGGGTATAATGTGTGATATTGTGTGCTGTTTTTAACAGTAATTTCGAATGTTTCTTTATGAGTATTACTTTATAATAGTTTATGGTTTTGCAAAACTCATGGGACATTATCATTTTTAAATAGACTTCAACAATGCAAATTCGAAATATAGGAATTTGGTTGGGGAAGCCTCGACTTTGTGGGTCATGGGTTCGGTGCCAGATTCATAAAAGAAGATAAAATTGTATAAATTATATTCTTAGATTTTCAAAATTTTTAACTCTTTTGGAGTTAATTGAAACATAAGGTGTAGTTGGTGATTTTTTGGCATTTTTTAAAAATTAGTGCCAAGCCATCTTAAGAATTATCAATTTTAAACTATAATAAATTATTTACTCTCTAAAATGCTTCAGTTATGTTAGATATACATATAATTTTTTCCGTAATTTTTTAGCCTCTAAGAGTGCTATTATTTTAATTACCAATAAAATGGCCAGTTACTTGCATTTCAGTTTTGCTTATGTTACAATTCACGTCTGCTTTCACCGATAATGCACTTATTTTTAAAAGTACCAATGAAACAATATTTCAATCGAATAAATAATAAAAAAGAAATGTTTTTTTTCCCTTAACAACATAGCCCTTTAGAGGCTAAAACTATTCTGTGTAAAATTTACATAAAATAGTTAAATATGTTGTGGTTTAACGTCGTAAAGAAGGGTGTCAGCTGAGTTATCGACCGTGTTTTGTGATTGTGACGTTTCTTTTATTAATATTACTTTGTATATTTCGTTTTCGTTGTTTATTTTTATTTCTATCCTCTGTTGCTGTGAATAATTTAAACTTTTTATTTCATTGAGAATTTTTTTATATTAAATTAGGAATTTATAAATATAAATAAATAAAAAACCCATGAATTTTAAAGATATTAAAAATATTTTGTTTCTAAAAATTTATTACTAGTCCAGTAGGAAAACCAAATCTATAAGTAATTTTTACAGGTATTAAAATTTTCAGAAACATTTCAGTTCTTTTTATGAAAATGTTTGTTTAAAAAATAGCAAGAATTAAAAAATTTTTTAACAACATTTTTTAGCGACATAAATTTACTAGCAAGTTTTTTCTCCCCTCTGCATATATTAGTGATAGATTTATGCAGCAAAAAATTATATAAAATTAAGCGAAACATGGAATTTTTATTTAAGCGATATTCTTTTCTCTGTCATCGAAAAAAAAATTAAAATTTTACAAAAAATTCCATTAGACCTCAAAATGTTTTTTACAAGCGTAAATGAATATTTCAGAATACATGGTGTTAAAATATCTTTTGGCGGATTAATTTTATAATTTCGTAAAAATCGTTTGGTAGTTTAATTATTTAATGATAATATTAAAATTGTTTGAATACGTAAGTTGTTTTTAAGTTTAATTAGTAACTGTTTCTGCAGACTGATTGAAAAAAAAATAGAATTTGTGAATAAAAGAATTCTACTGTTCAAATATGCACAGGAGTTTAAAATAAGATCTACATCTTGCTGCAATAGTGCTTTCAAAACAAATGATATGCCGAAAGTTTGTTATTGGAATTTTATTCACAAGGAAAATTCATGAAGAACTGAGACAACAGGTTTTTCCTAGTAATTAATATTTTTCAAACTAAATTTCTATCTGCCAATACTTTCAAAACTTTCAAGTTTCAGAATAAATTGCAAGCAAAGCTAGTTTTTCAGTTTTTTAAATTTTAGTTTTATCGTCTATGAAGCCAATGTTTTTTTTGTCACATAAAATAGGTGCCAATAGACTAATTAGCCTTCGAAATTTATTTTAAAAATTTCTGAATATTTGACACTGAAATTATTTACATTTATTTCGATATTTGGGTTCATTTGCTTCTTTAATGGGTGATGATTCACTTCTTCAGTAATAGTAATTGATTATTAATAAGTAATTAATTTATTATTGCGATTCATTCTCTTCAATTCTAAACTATTTATTTAAAAAAAATAGTTACATAGTAACGGAAAAATAAGTCACACAGTATCAGCAACAAAAATATGACAATTATAAGCAACAATAATTATTTAATTAATCTCGTACTAAAGCTGCTCACCAACTGTTAATGATAATTAAAACTCGGATGATCCTCTAGAGGGTGTCATGAAAACTGAGTGGTCATGATCACGAATTCATGGCCTGCAGGATTTCTGTGGAGTTGTGAGTTCAAGTCCTGATGCCTATCTTGTATATGAATCTACTGAGAATCTAAGTCCTCACGTTGGTATTTTAGGGAATTTCAGAGAGTGAAATTCCAGCTCAAGTATTGTCATTGTTACTTCACCATGGATCAGAGTTTTTGCAATAACAGCGTGCTCTTATTTATGGAGAAATTAAAACGTGATGGACGATCGGTTGGCTTTTATCGAAAAATATTTCTTAGGACCGATTTTATGTTCAGTTCTTTAACGTTATGCAACGATACCCTTAACAAGGCGTTTCATAAAATCTGTTAGAATATATTCTATTATTTATTAGGAAAAAGAAGTTATTTATCAAAATTAGGATAGTAAAAAAGAATTAAGAAGTTTTAATTTGATATATATCGTATATATGTGAAACCCACTAATAAAAGATCTATGTACACTACAAGCTAACAAATATTTCAAAGAAAAAAAATTGTAAAATCATGATGTGAGTTTAATAAGATGTATATTTTATTTACATGTTTCAGAGAAATAGTTCAAATAATGCAATATAGTATTACTACTAGTGTGACGTCTCTCGCGTTCTTCTTCTAACATAACTCCTAAGTTCTTTGACGGCCACGATTAATGGCAAAACTTTTCCAACCCAATACCAAGAAGAGAAACAAAACGAATATGCAAATGGGATATACTTTAAAAGGATAGAAGGTTTGGTGAGATAGACGGCAAGCCTAGAGATAACTTAGTGTGGAATTGTTCGGAATAAAGGTTAGACGTCATACAGCTCTGGAAGAAGGATACGCTCATCGCCATTAATTATAATAAGGAATAAGAAAGCCTGAGTATTCTCACCTACAAATAACATAATAGGAATATCTTCAACCTAGGAAGGAAGGTGACTCTATAAAAGGTAATATTTTGTATAGGAAGTTAGATTAGGCAGTTAATTAAATATAAATTAAGATAAGTGATCTAGTTGTGCGATCTGACTTGAATATTCAGTTTAATTGGTGGCTTATTCTCACTTAAAGAAAGTTGTTATTTAGAATTAAGTAATTTAAGTTATTCTTAATAAAAGTTGTGTTAAGAATCCAAAATGTCTCATCTTTTAGATAATCCCACACCTCTAGCTTACGCGGACCCCGCAAGACATAGCTATCGCAGGATGGCTATGTCTCACTAGTACTTATGCAGAAAAATATTTTCATTTTTGTGCATCAAATGGTTCGACATTTTGATGCAATTTAAAAAAAAAATTAGTCGTTTTGGAATTTCGAATGTATTCAATACATCGCGTTCCAAAGAATTCATTTAGAAACTTTTTTGTCATTGCTTTATCTTCTTCAGGTTTGAAAATTCAAAAACTAAAATTTGCTCAATAAGGCACATATGGTATTCATTTTTTAACTCAACAAAATCTTTTCGTTCTTTCGAATTCCACTAATCCTTTCCGTTCTATCGAATTATCCCGATCCCGGACTTTTCCCAAACGGGGCAGACCTCTTCTCGGTCCCACCCGAAAAGGGGTCACCTACTCCTTAAGGTCAACAATCCGGGCACCCTGTTACGTCACCGCTTCCGAGGCATGTCGGGAAAATTGGCAAATGGCCAATCCCGGATCGATAGCTCAGGCGCAAAATGTCAGGGGTGATGCCGGTCTTGTCTTTTTAAAAACGGGAAGGACGAACCCGAATGTCCGAGATGAAATATGGATGCTAGATAGGGACTGGCCCTCGTGTAAAAGACTTTTTACACTTTTTCTTTTTTTTCCTTTGAAAAAAAAAAGTTCGATAGAAAGAAGTTTTCTCCCGTTATCGTTGAAATTGAAAGCTATAAAACCGATTTGGAACCCAGTTGAGTAGGCAGTTTTGTTCCGGCTAAAGTTTCTGCCGGAGCAGGACATGTTGGAAAGCTATATCTATATATCAGGAGAGGTTTGAAGTGGTATGTGAATAACTGAAAAGTAGAACATAAAAACAGAAAAAGGATTTCTAAAAAAATTTTTTTTTGTATGTGTGAATAACTTTGGATAGGTTCGTGTTCGATAAATATTTAACATCTGGTTCGGATTTTTAAACTGGAGTTTGTTTTACATAGAGGCAAAAGATAGTAAAACAGGTGAAAAAGCTACTGCATTTTGACATGGGCATTAAAGTTTTATTAACAAATATATCGTAAATATTTGTCAAAAGATATGTAATGGTTACATTTAAAAAGTCGCTCATCCGGTATAGTTGTTTAGCGACGCAGACTACTGTGCCATAGGGGCTGGGTTCAAATACCGGAGAAGGCATGGATGTTTGTAAATGTATAGTGCCTTTGTGGCATGGGGGTACTCTAAATAGCTGTCGAGCCACAAGTCTTCTCGTGAGGTTGGTGGAAGAGGAAGAAAGATGGGAGATCCTTGCTCACCCTCCAGGGTGTTCGTTCTTCCTCCAAATTGGAATAGATCCGAGTAAAATCGTACTGTCACCTGCATGGTGCTCAAACCTACACTGCTAACGACTGGCGTCACTTAGCCCTTTACCATGATGAATTTCGCGGTCCTTGATCTGGCCTTTGCCGATTAGGTGGCATTAGTAACACCTACAACAACACATATATAAAAGTTGAATAGCAACTATAAACAAAGTAAACGCAATATAGAATAAAATATTTTTTTTAAAAAAAAAGATATTGTTAGTCTTTAAAATATGGAATTACTATTAATAATTTCGAAAAAACACTCGATAATCTATTGGTAATGTCGTGGTTTCATGGCGAGAAAATTTTGAGCAAAAATCTCGATCTCGACGATGTATTTTCATGTGAAGGAATATCGCTCTTTGTTCACATTACATTTAACTTTGCTTCAAAAACCTCAAATGTGGTGCCATGAAGAATGCGGTATTGTTTCTGATACAAATTGATATGTCCTTTGATTTGGAAATGATTCCAAATTTAGTCATAAAAATGTATTATCTAACACAACTTTCATTAAACAAAATGCCAAATGACTAAGATGGGTATATATTAGGATTCAATAAGAAATATATAATAGATTTTACAATCATAATTTTGTTTTCAAATTCAATATTCGAGCATATTTTTAGTTATCTCTAGCTCAGCAAATGTTTGCATTTTTGTAGTCTAATACAGGAAAAAAAGCAATAGGCACTGTGTTTGGTACCCTATTTAACTTACCTAAATTATACATAAAAGAAAAAAAATATCAAACCAATATTCCTTATAGAAGATTATGACAATTTAATAATAAGCGTCCATTTTGAAAAACTCCTCGATAAGTTCTGTTCCTACGAACATAATGACAGCAGTGGACATATTGTCGAATATTTTATAAATTTTATAACCCTTATATTCTTTCTTTTTTAAAATTCTAGTTCAGCTAAGGTTTTTTTAAGTATTATATTGCAGAAAGATACCAATTCCAAGCCCATTTTCTGTAAGATCTAAATGTTTCGATAACCAATAAAATTTTGCATCGTTGTAACACATATACTCGAAAATGCATATGTATATATGGGTCTTTACAATATGACAAAATACTATAAATCTCGCCATCGTTCACTCTGCTGATAATAGCTTTTGTTGCTTCATATACCACAAATCCATAACTGTAGCTGTAATCGTTCACTTTAACAATCAATATTAAATATCGTTAGCATTAAAGCGTAAAAGATGATACATATAGCATGTTTTAAATAGAAGAAATTGATTGATTAAAATAGCAATAAGTAATCAATATAATAAAATATATTTTTTATGTATGTTAGTGAAATCAAATTGAAAAATGCTTATATATTGCTATTACAACGTTGCTGAATCCTGTTTTAGCTCACAGCTTTATTTATAGCCAACTAAGCGAATTATTATCCTTATATTGGAAAGCTATTACAGAAAAAGAACCCTGGCGTAATTTGGCATAATTTACTTTTCTTCTTTGCCAAATGTACTTTTTTCACAATCATCAAGATCATCTTTTTTTGTTTTCATATCAAAAACGGATTTTTTCACCAATCCAACGAAACAATATAATTGTAAATTAGCTTGTTAAGATTTCAATAAATACACAAATACTAAGAAACCAAAACTCTGACATTTTATAGGTTATCAAGAAACTCTTACGGTCGTAAAACTTGCCAAAGTTAAAATTTCTAATCCGATCTTTCTTGTTTGAGAAACCCTACTCAGCTTCTAGTGTTAACAATCACAAGACCTCTAATGTTAACAAGGATCTTAAAAAGCTTAATAAACTCTCGACATAATGACATTACACTTTATTAGCTTCGTAAACTTCCTGGAGAAAGTCCATTAATGGTCATTAGAATAATGTGATCCAAACCCGACGTTCTAAATTCATTATTCTAATGATATTCCCTCATAATAAGGGCATTTCTTAAATCTCGACGAGCTTAATTCTCGGGATGAAAGTGTATTCTGATTTTAACACTTTTATTTCCGCACATTTTCAGTTACGATATAGTTTCTATGTATTTACGTGCCTATTTAAAACCTTTTAGCTTTCAATTTGTAAATTTTTTTCCATCACGCTCTTTAACTTTTATTTGTAAATTATCTTTATAGATTTTTAACGTCTCCTCATAATAGCGTTGGTGGTTTAAAAATAAAAGTTGACCATAATCTCAAGCATTAAATGCGTTTCTGAAATAAAATACGTTATTCTTATGTTCCTTGAAATGCTTTCATTGTATGGATGGAAAGAGCTCGTTATGGTTATTATGTTGAAGAAAACATTGTTATAGCCAAAGCATTGAAAGTAACTTTGTTACTTTCTTTTACTAACGTTGAAAAACTATTGTTACGATTTTTTTGTAAACGTTAAAGAAACTGTTAAAATCTTCTAGAAATATTTTTACTACAAAAATATACTTACGAATGTAGAACTTGAAATAGTTTCATGGGTTTATGATATTGAATATTTCAAATTATTAAATGGACTTTAACTGAAATTTTCTATCGGTGTATTCTTATATATAATCCTTACAGGATCATACGTTTACCAAGAGTAAATATTAATATGTAATTGTTTATTTTAGTTTGTTCGAAAGTAAAATAAATAATCACAAGAAAAATATATAATATGTAGTTTTTTGGATCAATATAAAATTTAATCAGGCACTGGTTTTCATTTGTTTAAATATACTACATTATTACGCCAAATTATACTAACCTAATGACATAAAACATATGAGAAAACACAGTAATATATTATTACACGTCGCAATAAACTGAAATAATGACAGATTACAATGCGCAATCGCTTTATCATGAGCGCCAATTAATTTGATTGTTCTTTTTTTTTTACAAAACGTTCTCGTTTACGTAATTGGGTTCGGTATACGGTCTATTTGAACCTTCTGTATAAGAAATGCAGATAAGGTCATAATTAAATACGGCAATCACCAATTTAAAAAAAGGGGGGTAGAGGGGGATGTTTCAGTCGTGAAAGGCTTAATATGCTTTCATCGGATTGATATTACTTCGACCCTTTTATCTGTACATTCAAACTAAAAATGGTCGAACTACTAAGTGACCTGAAGCCAGTACCCATAGCGATTCCCCGAACATGATTGTAGTTGCAACACTAGATGACATAGCCTAGATAACGCTTGTCGTTTGGGCTGCAGCTTTAAGCACCATGCATGTAACAGTATGTTTTGACTCCGTTTCCTCCAATTTTGAGGGAGCACCCCGGGGTGATCCAGTGGCACCCCAACCTCCTTCCTGCCAACAACCATTCTAGAGGACTTTCGGAACTCGAATATTTTGAGTGCTCGCATAGGCACTATACATTTACAAACATCTATGCCTTCACAGGATTCCAATTCAGGCCCTTCGGCACAGCTATCAAAGTAGTTAACCACAAGCATTTGGAAAGAATTCTTCTTGTTTTTATGTGAATGAACCCGTAACCTTTAACCAGGTAATATGTTATACCAGAAACAATAAACAGGCGAAGTGGCGTTTTTATTCAAGACGAAGAGGATAAAAAAAATTATAAAAAAATTTAGAGTTGTGACAACCTTGTTGAGGTTGTTGGTGTGTGGGGGTTCGAGTAAAAATCAGCCATAACTAGTTCAACTTTATTATTTCTCGATAATTTAAATCAAACAACTCAGGGTAGGAAATGCACAACACTACTAATTATAAGGGCAATCACACGGCTAAAAGGATACAATATATGAATATACTCTACTTCACTTATATTTTTGGAACACTTTGGACTTCTACGGTATAGTTCACCGTAATTCTCTTATTTGATATACGACCATCTTTAAACTCGATGTTATAACTTATTCGCCAATTGCCTTTTTGATCATCCAAAACTCTCGTCGACTAGCTATCGAATGGCTCTAGACTAACTTCGCTACCAAAAATTTTGTTAAATAAACCCATTCATTTCATGAGGAAATCTTCTTCGGTAGAAAGTTTTCAATAGAACAACAGTTAAAAAGAAATAAATTTACCCCAAGAGGATTAGTTACAGGTTCGCGTTAGTTACAGAGTGCCGTTGCATTTCCTCTTTTTAATCCCCTTCCCCCGATAAAAAGCATGCAATTTCGCTGCACGGTTTTTTTAAAGGGGGGGGCCGGGTTTTAAAAGTTCACCATTTTTTATCATGCTATTTTTGATTTCGTCGATTTTCGAAAACCACAGAAAAAAACTAATTATTGAATAAATAATTAGCATTAATTAATAAAATTAATCATTAATAACAAATTTTTAAATTTAAAATTTTGTATTATAACAAATTATAAAATCAAAAAAAATAAAAGGGTTTGGGGGCCCGGGCCCCCTTTGTGTCCCACTGCTTTGCTGCAATGTTTAAAATGTTCATAAGATCTTAACAGTGGGGGAAGTTTAAAATTTTTAACAAAAAATCTTATTTTCCCCAAATTTAAGGTTATTTTTTTACCCTTTTTTTGGTGACATTGTCGCACAGAAATTGCCCTCCTTAATCAAAAACCCAGAGGGCATTTTTCCACCCATGTAAGGAAAAATCAAACAAACCCCAAACACACCGCAGGAAAGAAAACGGTTGGAGGAAAAAACATAAAAAAGGGGGCCATCATCACGAAAAGAGCATAAAAGATTTCTTCCATGCAATCACCCTTAAATTATACCCACCCTTTTCTATCAGTCTCCGAAAAAAGAAACACTTTGCGTTCAGAAACTGTAACCGTGAAAAGAATAAAACGTGCGTGGCATGAAGCACCCATAACTGTTAAGCCCTGGAGTAACATGCCGTATTGTGTTTCGTGCTCTTCGGCGATGCGCAGTGAGGTTTGCAAACGAGAAGAAAACGCCGGAAATGGCCTTTGGGAGCTATCACATAACCACCTGGAGGTACGAAAAAATTGAAAAAAGCACGATTCTTTGTGTGTGAGGTTGTCTTTTTCTTGTTGGAGAGGTTTGGATATTGTGCTGCATGTGTTTTGAATGAAGTTGCTAACTGATAAAAAAAAAATGAAACGCTTTGATTTGTGTTTGAATACACTATCCAAGAAGCAATGGATGAAATTTACTCATGAGCTATTTGTGTCGATTGTGGGCTCCGTTGCTTTGATGGAATGTGAATCAGTTCCCGAATATTTTGGGGATTGTTAATGGGCTGCTTTTTAATTTTTGCATAGAGCTTGTTAAAAAAAAACACAACTTAAGAAATTAGAGGTCCACAATTATTAAAAAGTACGCAAGCATCTATTTCTTTACATTCATGAATTCTTTCAACTTGTAGTTAAGTAATCACATTCTATAATACTTAAATGATTTTGCTCTAAACACGTCTTTATTAATCCTGCAAAAATTTGGCATTTGAAAATAATGGATGTATTGGGATATATCAGGATATATCAGGTATAATAGGATGACTGCTGTGCCTTTGGGCCCGGGGGAAACCCCGGGGAAGACTGGATGTTTGTAAAATTTTTAATCCTTCAGGGAGGGGATACTTTAAATAACCGTCGAGCGTCAAGTCCTCTTGTGAGGTTGGTGGAAGGAGGAAGAGATAAGGCCCTGCCACCTCTGGGTGTTTTCCTCAAAAAATTTGGGGGGAAAAAAAGACGGCTAAAAACGTTCTGTCAACTGTATGGTGTTCAAAGTTGCGGTAAACAACAGGCGTCACTTTGCCCTTTGCCATGATGAATTTCGTGGGCCTTGTTTTGGCCTTTGCCGATCAGGTGGCATTAGTAACAACAACAGGTTAGACGACTTAACTGTTGTTATATGGATCTATTTGAACAAAGACTTAATACATGTAGATTTCTGAATGCAGTATCTTAACAAATATTTTATTAAACGTACAAAAACTTCAAAAGATATAGCGTTACACGTTAGGTTTTCAAGAACCAAAATAGGAAATGATGATGTATATTACGTTACACTTTTAGCAACGAACGCGTAACAATTTACACACACACAGTCAACGTATTTTATTGAACAATAAAAAGATTTTAAATCTATAGAGGCTTTACAGTAAAATTTTCTCGAAACCCATTGTAAAGTAACGGAATTAAAAAATAAATTATTTGTTCGTCTTTAATCTTTAATCTGAAAAACTGGAAGGAAAAGCAAATATTACACAAGCTTTGCGAGAAAAACAACATCTTCAGTCGTATCGATTCATCCAAAAGAAACACTGTAAAATGAAATGCGGGTTTGCAATTACAAAGAAATGAAGAAATGTGAACAAAGTATTTCACGAAAGTAGATAAGAATAGAAAAAAAATTTATAACTAAATTATTCAGTATCAAATGTAAAGTATACTTGATTTTTTTCCGGTAGACGGCTATTCGAAAATGTAAATCTGCTTATTCGTCTCTACCAGCAATAACTTTCATTTTGTCAAGCGTAGTTCTTTTATATTAATTACTACAATATATCAAAGTGTCCGAAAATGTAGTCGATACCATTATTACTGTCTGGCACGAAATTGTGAATATTTATTGGTTGACGTCATAGAATTTTTGCTATTGTTCACTGGCTAAAGGGTTAGGTTCTTGCTTTTTTTGGTATATTTTGAGTAAGCAATAAAAACTACTTTAAAATTTAAGAATATTCAGGTGTAATTTTCCCTTTAATGTATCAAACTCGTTCTTCATACAATGATTCTTTTTTTTACAACCAACTAATGTTGAAAAACATTTGAATTATTTAGTAAATTTTTGCCTTCCTTTTTGAATTTTTTTTCTTGGAGATAATCTGTAAAAGAAGAAAATTTTTTCCTGAATAATTTTAGTTTCATTTATTATGGTGATATTTGTCTAGAAATATTGCGAAACAATCCGGCTATCGCATTGAAATTGTTCAATAACTTTAATTATAATTATTTTGAGACAAGTTTCAAACTATACTCAGAGATATTTTAAATTTACATTGAAGTAAAATACCATGAAATATAAATATGGGCCGTGGGTGGCCTAGTGGTTAGAGTATCGGACTCCAGACCGGAAGGCCTGGGTTCGATGCCCGATGCCACCAAATACCCTCCGAGTACACACGGAGTACGGGCTCGTTAAATCAGTGGGTCCGAAAGTCTTGTGGGCTGAATCACGAGTGCAGGGGACTGAAGAATATTTCCCTCCCATTCAGTTCCCTGCCTAAATTGTGGAGGTGGAGATAGGTGGTGTCGCCATCTATCGTCCCTTCGAGGAATTTCGCCGAGCTAATTCGTACTGTCACCTGTATGGTGGTCAAGGCCAATGACAGGCGTACTTCTAACCCCTTGCCACGATGAATTTCGTGGGCCTTGATCTGACTACGTCAGACAGGTGGCATGAGCAACAACACCATGAAATATAAAACGGTAATTCAGGAAATTGAAAATCCTCAGAGTTTTTAATCCGACAGTTATTTCGGTTATTACTGATTTTGCTCCAAGACATAAAAAATAAAACCTATTGGTGTTTCTTCAAATCCCTAGTTGGACTATCTAAGACTAGATGAACTTCATCAGTGTTGACACACAAGGGCCTGGGGTCTTGACCTCCCCAAAGCCCTTGATTTTTTCCGATTGATTATAATTCTATACAGTTCGTAAAATTTAATTAAGTATTTGTTATTAATGATTAATTTTATTAATTAATGCTAATTATTTATTCAATATTAGTTTTTACTGTGTTTTGTTCCCGAAAATCGACAAAATCAAAGAAGCATGATACAAGAATGGTGAACTTTCAACCCCGGACCCCCACCCCCTTGAAAAATTCCTGTGTGCGCTATTGACTCCATCAGTCCATATACTTCCAAAAATCAAATAGAAGAGGTTTTAAGAACGCCTCGTCAAGTTTAAAAATTAAGCACTGTAAATTATGTTCAGGTGAGAGATGCCTGAGCAGTATAGCACTTCGTACAGATCTTAAAAACTTTTAGAGCGCTGTTCAAAGACGAGACATTTCAAGTGTCCACTGACACAAGTCTGCTGAATTCTATGACCTTCAAACAGTAAGGCACCCAGGATTCTTTTTCATGGGTACTAGACATGTTCTTAATAGGAACTCTCCAGAAATCCCTTTGCTTTTTCTTACTATCGGAGAACACCTCGCTGAAAGTAGAAGACATATCTAGCCGAAGAGTGTCCAAAGTGGCAGCCTTTGTCAGTAAGTCTTCTATCTCGTTACCAATAATTCCGACATGGGACGGAATTCATTGAATATTGAATTCAAAGTTAGCAGATAATTTGTCAATCAACCTTAAGATAGATATTCCGACCCTGCCACCAACCTCTTTTTTTGGTTAATGGGCGTTTCCCTTGAAGTCCATGATAAAAACAAACGGGTTTTTTTCCATTGAATTCAAAACAAACTTTAAACTAATTGTACTTCCTGTTCCATTTTTAAAACTCAGATTTTAAAATTTCGTATTTGGGTAAAGATGTTTAAATGTTGGGAAAAAATTTCTTAAAAAGTTTTTTTTAAAATTAAAAAAAACTCTTTTTTATGCTTATACTTTTAAATAAAATGTATTTTGTATACATATGTATTTTTTAAGAAAGTTTCTACAAAAAAAACCGGCCCAACCCCCGGGCGCGGGGAACTAAATTTAAAGCTGAAACCCCAAATTTTTTTTTATCGTTTAAGACTATGACGTCACAGGTTTTTTGGGGAATTTGATTGGCAAAGAATCCTGGTTTTCCACTTTTCATGTGACTATGACTCACATGAATAAACCCTTCATTAAATGTTGGATAAAAAGGGAACGTCAATGAAACCCCAAAAATGTTTTTTCAAGTCGGGCTCAGCAGATAAAACTTTCTTATATTTGAATACTCATGACGGTCGTTTCAAACCACCATTGCGGAAAAAAATTGTTTAAAATCTGTTTTTATTTTTGGATTCATTTATTGCTCAAAAAGTACAATAACAACCACCTGATAATTTTAAAAAATTTCATTTTCTTTATGAGAATTTTATTTCAATATCTTTTTAAAAAATGTTTGAAACCCCAAAAAAAATATAATTTCCGGAAACAAACCTTTAAAATAAAAGGGAAATTAATACAAAACATCTTAAATTTCAGGTTAACATATGTATAAGCAAATACTCCATTTCTATATGAAAGCTATTCCACTATTCTCACTTCAAAATTACTCTTGCAAGTAATAGCTCTAAATTAAAATCAAAATATAGCCTAAATTTATATTCTTATAATATTCAATTATGACGATGAAATGTCAAATTAATATTACTCAATCATTTAACTCTTCCCGTTCACCTGTTATTAAAATTTCAATTGTTAAACTGCTGCCAAATTCCCTTTTCCATTTTGCTTTAACTCTCCAAAAGAAAGGGGGCACGAATGAAAAAACGCTGTGGATATCATCCGGACAAATTTTAAATTTATTTCCACGACCCTTGCATTTTCCCTTTCCCCCGGCCCCTTTCCCGGAAAATTAAAAGACTCACTTCCCGCCTTTTTCCCGGCGGAATCGTAAAAAATTTTGCCAAATGCAGTGTAACCCCAAAAAGGGGGTTTTGGGCATACATTGATAATGCATTTTGCTCCATCAGAGTGCTATCAAGTGTCCATAATGAATGGGGTGTTATTATTACGCAAGGGTTTTGTGCTGTTGAAATTCCCATACGTACTGATGAGTGTACTGCTATTTCTGGAATTATATTTTTGTTATTAAAATAAAAGCACTTCTGTTTTGATTATGTATTATCGCGTGTAAAATGCTGATTATTTGACTCTGAACTGAACTTAAAATTTAAATCAATGTATTCAGAATTCTTTTTTTGGGGAGGGGGGTATTTATGTATGTAAATATATTTAATTTTCCCTCTTTTAAATTTTCCCTTTATTTTTTTCCCCGAAAAATTTTTTTTATTTATTTTATTTTGTCTGTTTACTTGAACAGAGTGGCATATATATATATATATATATATATTCAAATATCTAACAACAGTTTTTTCTGCCTGTATTGGTTATATATTCCAATATCTGGCAACATATTTTTTTCTCCTTGTTTTGGCTATACATGTTATTCAAATATATATATATATATATATTCAAATTTCAATGGGTTTTTATACAAGTTTAATGGTTTTTAATTTTTAATTTTTTTTAATTTTTTAAATTTTTTTAAATTGGATATTTTCCGGTTAACTTACCAAAAATTGCAATAGGGGGTTTTGGGCCATCAAACTAGTTTAACCACCTTATCGGTCCTAATGAGGTTGCCTTGGATATCTTAAAAATTTTTTATTTTATAGTTTTTTTTTTTGTTTAAAACGTTAATTTTATCTTCTATATTCGCCATTGTTTTTGAAATGGTTTTAAAGTTATAAGATTCATATGGGTTTCAATTTTTTAATTGATTATTAAGTTGTGATTAAATTTATATATATATATGATGAATTTCGATTATCTCTTTTTGTAGGGAACTTTGATATCTTGAATGTTCTTATTCGATGGTATTATGGTCATGATTCAATTTTAACAGATCTAAGTATGTTTCACAGTGCGATGTATTTACTTAGGAGATTTATTCAATTATTCGAATAAATCATTTAGAACGTTTACATTTGTGTTCGAAATCCTTTGTTTACAGGCCCTCTTAAGCTCCTCGGATTAAAATCCTATCTCGATTCCAGTTGGTGATTTGCAAGGCTCTTAAACATTAACACATCAAAAGGTTGTTCATTTAATGAACCGTTTAAAGATTTTCCGAGACTGATCGTTGTAGATGCGATCGTTTATATAATTAAATAAGAACACCAGCTCTCGTCAAAGTAGTCAGGGGGACAACTTGTAGAAGGAAAATTCTTCTTACGAAACAGTTGAACGTGTCAAAAAGAACAATGTATCCCTTAGAAAACGATGATCTTAGACCAGTATTGGACTCATATTGTAGAACTTGGAAGACTTAGATATTGAAAAATAACCGGCCATTTTTTACGAGATTAAACCCCAGAGTACCAAAACAAAGCACTCCGCGGGGGCATGCTCATGGTCCCCTTGGGCGTGTGGACCTTTTCCCAAAAAGGGGTGAAAATCATGACAAAAGTTTATCAAAGCACTATCATTAAACCGATATAGAGAAGCTCCTGAACATAAACTTGTCCAATGGAAACGATTAGACTTTCAACTGAATCTTTTCCCTTTCATAAAAAAGAAAGTATGGTTGAAAGAGAATGTGCCGGACTTCAGAACACAAGACCTTCAATGAGTAGAGACATAGGAACTAGGCCTTCCAGCAGACTGGATTTAAATCCACTCAACTACAATGTGTGGTCAGTATTGAAAGTGAAGGCATCTCAAACAGGAAAGTCTTAAATATGAGAAAATTCTTAATGAGGTAGTGAAATCTAAGTTCACTATAACGAAGTTATATATATTTCATAATTTAAATAATTTTTGAAAGCGTTTTCAAAAGATCTTAAGGGAAAACGTTATATATATATATATATATATATATATATATATATATATATTTTTATATATATATATATATATATATATATATATATATATATATATATTTAGGGTCTTTAGCTGCAGGCGTGGAACAAAATTTAACATTTGCGAAATTAAAAAATTCATTTGCTTTTACAAAGTTTAAATGCCATCTTTCTTAGAGCACTATCCGCATTAATGAAAGTTCTAATCGTGTTTTTAAAGAAAATGCAGTTATAAACGTTGGTATTGGCGATATGAGTTTATCAGATTTCTGCTGCATACACATTGGAAAGATACTCAAACCTATATAAGATCAAACATTTCTCAATTCTTTTTTAAATACTAGGTAGAAATTATTACAATTTCTACCTAGTTCCCAGTAAAATTATAACCAATATAAGAAATATACTACTTGTCTATATGTATAAAAAATATTTTTAGTACTTTATTACTAGTAGCAAAAGAGGTAGATAGTAAAAAAAAAGGATTTAAAAACCCCAAAAAGTAAAAAAGGTGATTCGTTTGAATAAAAGGTGTATAATGTCGAATTTAAACTCAGATTAAGACTTTAAAAGAATTTAGTTTTAAATTTTATTGCAGATTTTTTTTATTTTAAATGTTTTATAATTGTATCGGAACATATGGCACGACTAAGTACAGTTAATATACGTACATGAATTTAGTTTTCATAATTTTTGTTCTGTTGTTCTAATTACATCTGAATGGAAAATAGTTTTCAACGAAGTAAATCCAACTTATACGATCTATATTAAGCGCAAAAGAACTAAGCCAAAGGGACCCCATATTTTCTTTAATTTTATTCATCTGTGCTTGAATAATAACTGTCCCCAATTTTATAGTGAAGTACACAGTACAATTTTCTTCCATTAATTAGTTTCGATGATGAATTACGTTGTTTATTACGACTTCATTGTTTCTGACAAACAGCTTAACTTCGGAAAAAATCCGTCATCAACAGAATTTCTAATCACACTAACGATGATGTATGTCGAAAGCACTCTATGTTTGGGACATTATTAATTATAAATCTCTTGTATATTATCTAGGTATATAATTAATAGTTTACTGTATCGTGTGATAAATAATTTTAATTCTATGTTAAACACTATTATACTTCTGAAGTTTTTCTTATAATTTCTCTGTTACAGTTAATAATCAAATATAAATCGTTCATATAACCGAAAAAATGTATTTAATATTAAAGATATAATTTAATTCGTCTGGGCCATTTAACGAGCATTTTTTGGTCTAAACATTTTCATCCCGTATCAATCGGTTGCTATGGTAACTTGGGGCTTTATGGTTTAGCGTTTCCACTCGTTTGTTGTTTGAAAGTAAAATATAAATATGAAATTTTAAAAATTAATATCTTGTATGATATCTAGATATTTTGAAAATGTATAAGTGCTATTGGAAGAAATGAGTTTCGATATAAATGAAAAAAAAAATCTAGGTATTTAAGATTGCTGAAAATATTCGCTGTTCAATTGGACACTATACACACGTACTAATTCAAAAATGCCTTGACAAATACTTCCAGAGATAACGAAATCAAAGTGAAAAATTCATTCTTTAAGTTGGATGAAAAAAATGCCACTGAAATACTTAATTAAAATGTGTTTAAATAAAGACAAAACATTTATTATAGAATCCAGCATTATGAAGCCTAGAATACTTCAGAAAAGTAGCGCTACATTCGATAGTTAAGGGGAGCAATTTTTTTTTTATACTTAAATAGCTTTCAAGCGTTTACAATTAAGGAAATCTAAATCACACTTTACCGATCTTTTTCTGACGATCAAACTTTTTATTTATTATTCTTCAAATATATCATTATATATAGATTCTGAAATTTGAGCTACTTTATTTATCTAATTGTTATCAAGAGAGAGAGGATCTAATTTATATAGGATCTTCTACAATGGGGCAAATGTTGATGTCTGTAGACCCAAAAAACTCCTTCCCCCTCCTGTTTTCGCAAAGGGGAATAATCATAGATTGATCCACCTCCCCACATAAGTTTCTAAAGCAATCCATGGCATCCCAAAATGGGACAAGTATTTAGACAGAAATTTGACAACAACCGTTTTTTTTTTTATAGTCGCACTACAACATGAGAGCTCATCGACAAGATTCCCATAACTAGGCCGCCGTGTAGGGGAGCGTCCTCCCGTTGTGTGGTGTGGTAGTTAGGAGAGGGGGGAGTCACATCAGGCGTCGTCCTCGTCACTTGATCAGGGTTCAAAATTAAGAGGTCCGTAGCCAAAAGCCCTCGAGTAGCTTAACTGTGCGACCGTTAATATTCACTCACTCACCCATAACTAGGCCCGATTTTGCACGTTACACAAGAACCCTAGAACGCGAACAATAAGAACTGCTATTATTCCTCCATAGTTGAGCTCCTAAGAAACCCCTCTAGGTTATGCCTATGTTATTCTTACGCCCCATAAAACAAAAGGGCTAGTTCCTAGCATTGCACACAAGCCACCTATTATTTTGTACTAGCTGTAATCCACGTGCTTCGCTGGATATTTCGTAATTATGTACGACTATATGAAGTTAGTGATATCAGTCTTAGTATTTAGCTTTCGATTGTATTCAAAAACTCAAATTTATAGCCCTCACATTGTGATACCACCCCCCTTTGGTGACCGTATCTTTGATTGTCAGCGTGAGCTAGAGGTGTAGGGTTTGCAAAAGGAATAGACATTTTGATTCTTAATATGTCTTTATTAAGAATAAAATTTTAAATGTCAACAATTTAGATAAATTTAAATAAGCGAGAATCTATAATGAACAAAAAACACAGTGATAGTTAAACCAGTCGCGTAATTTAGACCACTTTCTTAATTTATAATTATTTAATCCGCCTACTCTCACTTCTAGTAATATTACAAGTCCTAATATCAAATAATCATTCACCTTAATCCAAACTTAAAATTCAATCTTTATGGTGGAAACGTTCGCGCGCGTGCAATGGTATGCACCTTGTTTTAATAGTTTGCTTTCCAGGTAACTTCACGATAGCCTGTCAATTCACGCTTGTATCTCTTTCAAACATAACATTCCCCAAATTGCCATTTCGCTTACTGAAGCTTCTGTTCTTTTAAAAGCTATCTTATTTGCATTTCTTGTTCACATTTCGCTTCTTGGGTTTTGGTTGGAAAAGAGTTGCCATTAATCTTGGCCACCAAAGAACCCAGAGATGGTAAAGAAAAGACGCGTGAGCCCGTCACAACATCACCTCTTGATTTAAAAAGAGAAGGACTTGAATTTCTAAAACGGATTGTATTTATCTTTTACGCCCCTTGGATTTCCGCAAAAATCCGTTCACATAGCGAATTTTTACTCAACAAAGGAAATATGGCGTAATAGTTCAAAAATGGGATTTTTTTTTATATCTATAACGACCCGCACAAATATATAATTGCATTTCCTCGAAAACTATTCTATCAGGAGAAATTTTCCCCTCGATAAAGATCGTTCAAAGTGATACTGTCTCCTCGCACGTCGAGTAGTTGGCTTTGTCAAGTCATGAGTTTAAATTCTGATGCCACTGAAACACCCATCCTGTAGAGTGGACGAAAATCTTCGCATTGGTGTGGTACAGAAGTTATGGGAGTACAGTGGCAGTTCAAGTGTAGTCGTCACTTCCTCGAGATTCAAAATTTCGGCATCCGTTGTTGACCAGTAGCCCACACGAAGCTTCAAAATGCATTAATAAAAAATTAAATTAATTTTAAAAATGCGATTATTTCTTAATATCGAATTTCTTGATAAATTGCTATGGTATATTTTATTTTTTATTAAATAATTACATTAATAATATTTTACAATGGGCTCTGTTTAGGTTGTATTATAAACTCTCGTTCTTTCTCCCTCAAAAATTTTATGTACTTATCGGAGTCCACTTGGACCCTAGTCAGAGTTCAAATGAATCCCCCCATCCCAGAGTTTTCTTTAGGATATACATTACAATTTTATTAAAAAGGACGTTTTAACAAATGAAAAATAAAAATGTTTGTTAAACATTTGTTAAAACAAATTTCGGTTTAACAAATGAAAGGACGATGAAATCCTTTCATCATCCTCTATTTTGACATTTCGAGGGCCCGCTTGACTTGGTGCCACATTTCTGATCAGACTAGACAGAACAAACACTTGAAAGCAGCCTTCCCTTTTCAGCTATAATAGCATTACTAGAACGTTTCTTATACTGAATATCCCTTTTCACATTTTTTGATCCCATTAGGACTTCTATTTGAAAGGCATCGTTTTGTTCATGCTTCCTATAAATGGTATTGGTTGAAAAGGCTTTCCATTAAGGAATAAAAGAGGTAAGAGTTTATGGGGGGAATCTCAAAAGTACTATAAACAGTTATCTCTTATTAGCAATACAAATTATTTAAGGAAAGTAGGAAGCCTCTATACCGACAATGTTAAGTTGGCTGTTTTCGATGTACCTTTTCTCAAAATCTGTTATATGTACATGTTTGAAATTTTTCATACAATTAAAATACACCTTTCTCATTACACTGAAATGAGCTTTTAGCTAATTTTGAATTTTTTCATAATTTATAAAATATTTTATCAAATGTAGTGAAATTTGACCCATTTTTCACAAAAAAAATTTGTAAAAAATAAATTTTTCAGTTTTTTACAAAAAGCTAATTTAAGTATATATTAGCCATCATTATAAATATATCATAAAAATTTACACACCTTTGAACAGAAGTTTCTCAGAAAAGATACATCGAACATCAAAATTTAGATTTTGAGATAAATTGATTTTGATGTATACGCAGTGAGACTTCTAATCGGCTAGGAAATAAAAACAACAACAAAAGATACATGTTTTGGTTTATATCAGACGTTCAGCTTTTAAGCAAAAACGAAGTACTTTGTTTATATTTTTCGCCATTCAAATGGGCGTGACCCAGTTTCAACTATTATTTAAAAATGGGTTTTAAGGGCTTCTAATTATCCTCGAGGTTAAAGTAAGGTATTTTTAGAAAGGTTAAAATCTATGCAATTTGAAAATGTAAAAATCTCAAATTGTTAAAAAAATAAGTTTTTATCTTTCCAATAAGATTTTAGCTTTTAAATGGAATAATTTTTTATGTCATCTAGTTCCTTTTATGTTAAAAGAGTTCACTCATTTTTCCAATGGCAATTTTTATCAAAATGAATGTTTTCTACATTCAAAATTCTCTTTGTGATTCATATTTTGCCTTAAACACTCAAAGTGATGTTTTTCTTTGTATAACAAGAAGAACAATCAAACGATTTATTTAAAAGTTTATGAATTCAAAGAAAAGTACTGTGTTTGTTTTTTGAAAGAAAAAAAAAGACACACAAAGGAAATCTCAAAGATTCTACAAACTAGAAGCATGAGTAAGACTTTTACCTTAACTACTTTAGTCAATTTTGCGAAAGGAAACATTGAAATTAATGGAGAAACATGCACATATTTTAAACTTTAACAGCCACTTTCATTAAAAAAAAGTAATAATCTTACTTTAAAAAATATTAAATTAAAATTTTGTTTGGAAATGAGATAACTTTTCAAACATAACTTTAATACAAATATTTCAGCTTTTAAAATAAAACATTCCATGCATATAACAGGCACTAGAAAAAATACGAGGAATATACTAATAGTGTCAGATATTGATATTCTTAAGGGATAACTAAAATACAATCAATCGTTCTTCAACTAGTAAAACAAATATAGTAATAGAAATGATTAAACGTTTCTATCCCGAAATCGTCTGGAAGGGTATTCTCATTTGGTTAATATATGGCCATCGGCGATGCCTGTCATAAACTAAGTCTCCAATAAAAATACTATAAACCGTTTTACGTATTCGAGACAAATCAGGTCTCGGCTCAATTTTTCTACCATTTCTTTCTAAAATGCCCTGAGGTTAATTCATCATTCGCATTTATGATCTGTCGTTTCTTGATCTGATTTTCACAAACTATTCAATTAAGAGAAACGCGTACATAAACCTTAAGTATATTAACTGGATTATCGAAACTATAGATCCTTTTCTGTTAAATGCCCGTGAAAATATAATCCTAATATTGGTACTTAGAATTCGCCCTTCCAAATCAATGATTTTACGAGTTATAGCAACCTATCGGATACAGTCCTAGACATTTTTCCGGTGCAAGCAAAAATTTGTTGACATTTTTCAAAGGTCGCCAGTGGCATGGGGCAAACTGTTAGAACCTAGAAATCCATATATCATATTAATCGAGAAAACCATACTTTTAAAACCAATGTTTCAAGACTGAAACAACTCTTACGCTGGAAATCTTATTAAAGTATATTTTACTTACAGCTTATACTAAATTGCAAGCCCTTAGTATAAATACATTTCATATTTCTTAATCAACTCCATGTGGATCCTTCTCATCGGGCTCAAATTGATTAATTTTTTTTAAAAAAAGAGAACTCTTTACTTGTTTTTATGGTATTATGGATAGCGACGCTGACTGCTGTGCCGTTGGGCCTGGTTTCGAATCTCGGAGACGACATGGATGTTTGTAAATGTATAGTGTCTTCATGGCATGGGGTACTTTAAATAGCCGTCGAGCCGCAAGCCCTCTCGTGAGGTTGGTGGAAGGCACCTGACCACCCCCAGGGTGTTCTCCCTCAAAATTGGGGTAAAACCAAGCTGAATCGTTCTGTCACCTGTATCTGCTCAAAGCTACGGTTAACGACAGGCGTCACTTAGCCCTTTTCCATGATGAATTTCGTGGGTCTTGATCTGGCTTTTGCCGATCAGGTGTGGTATTAGTAACAACAATAATGGTATTAAGGAGATTTGTCCCATTATTTCTTTGCTTGTTCCTGTACCACGGACTTATAAGGTAAAAAAACCTAGCATAAAAATGAGAAACAACGTACTAAAAATGCAATAAATACTAAAACCTTTCTGCTTTAAGTCTGTAGAACCCATTAAAATTCCATTAATGATGTCAGGCACTGCCAATATAAAAACTCCACAGAATTAATTTGATCTATCTGATTCATTACAAACAAAGTGCCCAGTTGGAGCCTTATTCATGCACATAAGATATTAGACTATAGAAAATTCAAAATCAACCAAACATATATATATATATTAAAAATATGGAAGAAAAATGTATATGTCTAAATCCAGACAGAAAAATCCTAAAGAAGTTAGTTAAAATATAAATGCGTCTAGGGTATTCTTTTGGATTTAAACATAGTGCTTTAAATTGAGCATCAAATTTACGAACTACAAAAGAATCCAAAATTAATTTTTGTTTCCTCGATCAAGCTCTTTGAAATATTTCTGTCGTCCACCCACTAAATCAGTCTACTCACTTTTGAAAAAAAAATCGTGATTTATTAATAACTTCCCAGAAGCGAATTCAGCACTGATATTTGTGAAACAATAGCAAGAGAGTAATTGAAACCGTCTGCAATCATCTCTAGCGTGAAAGTGAACGACTACTTTCGTCCGAATCGATTCTTTTCCATCCCGATCGATTCAGTCTGCGCATTCGTTCAGTGAAAGTATTCGATTCATTAACTCTCTTGTAAACGCACATACGTCTTTTATACTCTCCCAATCCGACTGAGCTCGGCTTTTTAAAAAGCCGGTTCTCACTCAAGAATCTCATTCCGAGTGGTTGTCCACTCACGCTGAGCGATTACAGATCCTTTTCGCTTTCGCGAAGGTGACATTGAACCAGAACTCGCGGGACAGAAATGGCGATTACTTTCGACTCGGCATTCCGGGCACGTTTGAGAATGACTTCTGCTGAATGATTCGGGGATGTAGCTCGCTGGATTACAGTGTCTTATTGGGT
>BMAV01008257.1:0-16931 GCA_019973955.1 Trichonephila inaurata madagascariensis
TTTTAGAGATATCATACGGTTTATAACGCGCACCCGTAAATTTCGATCTTATATCTCGTGTTAAAAGAGCGCGTTATACACCGGATTTTACGGTATTTAAAATTCGGTGATAATAATACTAAATAAAACCTTGATGCATAGGTGGTTTTTAGTTCTTTACCGTGTAGTGTAAGTTTTCGAATCCTTATTTTTTACGCTCCACGTTAACTAAATTTCCCCTAATTATTATTTCATGTTTAAGTTTCTAAAAATATTATTTCTTTTTTAACGACTCAAGTCTTAAATTTTTTCCCATTTGCAATAATATTTAAATGCATTTCAGTCGAAAAATTATATTTATTTCTTTTAGATATCAAAAAAAAAACGTATTATCACTTTATATTTTTGACTGTTTTTGCGATTGAGTTCAATGTAGCAAATAGATTGGAAATATAGACACCACCCCATGGCCCCCGTTTTGGATCAATGACTTTTTTTTCTTTTCAAAAATTTAATGGGGTAAGCTCCGTTCAAATAAAATTGACTTATGATTATTGGAAAAATAACAAGCTAAATATTAACAACTCAAAACTCTTAATTTACTATGAAAAAAATCCCCCAAGTGGAAAATTTTCGTTATATTTGTAGTTAAATTTAAAAATAACATTATTGACACTTTTTGCAAAGATTAGATAAAATAATTTAGAAGATTTTACTTTTAGAAATGAAGCCAAGTCAGTCTTCTCCCAATGATTTCATAGTTTTTTAATTTTTTCATCTCTGAAAATTTTAAAGTCTTAGGTAGATAAATATATTTTAAAAATAGAATGAAAATCTTTTCAAAAAAGCTAAATGTATTCAATTCGATTTTATGTTTTAAAATTTTCCACTAAATTTTTTCATATATATTGCTTTTAATTTTTCTTTTCAATCAATTCAACCCTCCCCAATTTTTAAATCCATATTGAACTGCTAAAACTCATTCATTTCAAAAATTTTTAATTTATATCCAATCGGGGGGGATAAATTCAGTTTATTAAATGAAGTAACATCATGTACATAAAAAACTTTATCATTTCCGATAATTCTTTGGACTGAGACAATCTCGCTGAAACTTCCGACCGATCATTCGCGTTTGTTCGTGATATTTCATATTGAACTTTGTCATTTTGAAATTAAATGCAAACCATTTTGATTGGTGGCGTGCCCAAAGTATTGTGTCGCGTGCAATCAACGGCACGCGTGCCACTTAATCGCCATCCCTGCCTTAGCCATTGGCTTAGGAGGTTGAAAGGTAAACATTTTAAAGTGAATTCATAGGAATAAAACACACGTTTTGTGTTATACGTATTATATAGTATTTATACTCTATTATATTTAACAAAAATGGATATACAAAGTCACAGATATTTCAGTACATTCTTGACTTATTGTTCCAATACGCATTATATTAAATAATCATTTTAATATTATCATTATGAATTTTTCAAATAAAATATTGCAAGGAAAGAAATAAAGAAGTTGAATTTTTTCCTGGTAATTGAGACTACTCAAGTTCTAAAATTTAAGAGCATATATGTTTTTAAACGAAATACTAGAAAAATTCAAAATATATCATGTTGCATCACAAGTCTATTTATACAATATTTGGATAAATATTACATAATTTATACTTAATACTTTTTTATAAAATACAATTTTTTTTTTTCAGAATGTGTATTTTACAAATATTTATATTAATTTTAGGAAATAGTTAAATCTTGTATGTACTAATCATTTATTGCAGATTTATCAGTCATATATTTTATTCGTAATTTAAAATATATTACTTAATTAAATGCATATGATATGGCTTTATATTAGTTAGTTTAAAATTTTTATGCTACACATATATTTAATTTTAAATATCGTTTCGACTGTTTTTAACTTGTTTCTTTTTTCTTTTTTTTCAATTTCCAAAAATCACCAATAAAACATATCACGATAAGGAGTATACCACTTATTTCATAAATTTTTTATCAAGATAAATTTATTTCATTTTATGTATTCCAGCTACACACAATAGTTTTTTTATCTATAATTAGTCTACCCCACTGTTAACTTATATATTTTGCTAAATAAAGAAGTATCAAAAGAATCAGAAAAATAACTTGGTCGTAACAGAGTCTTCAGGAACTTACTTTAAAAAATAGAACGATACTTAATTAAAAACACATAAAAAGCAAATGTAATTTACTTACTTATAATTAACTTACTTACAATAACTTAAATAATATTTTACAATTAAATATAAGCGATATTTGTAAAGATTGAATATACATAGGAGAGAAAAATTTTGACAAAAGTATAAAAATTATTATATGGAGAGAAAGAGAGAGAGACAGAGATGTGTTTATCACAATTCATAGAGGGCGCAACAGTAGATCTTAAAATAATATATCCCTGCATTTTTATATTCATCGTTACTATTACATTATAGACAAGTACAATAACATTCTTAGAGTCTATCATATAATTGCAGCATTTAATTAATACGCTTCCTCGATAATTATGTTAGTACAAATACATTTATACTTTTTGATTTGCTACAATTAGACCACCAATATTATGTTTTGAGTCTGTATTTGCATCCAAATTCTGTAAATAACTTGTTTGTTGTAACAGTTTTTGATAAGAGTTTCATTATTAATCTTTGCATCAGAATAGCTATTCATTGTTTCTGACAAATCAACATTTCTCTGAACTTCAGTTACTCAGATAGACATTCAGTCATCAAATGTAACATAATCTTTAAAATAATAAGATATCCCTGGCGTTGTAGATTTTAATGGTATAAATAGGGAGTTCCCTGTTCCATTTAAAATTCCCGGCATGTTTTTTGAATCCCAAAATTTCCCATCAAATTCGCTTTTTTTTCAAGAAAAATCATCTTTCTGTTCTGGACAAAAAGGACAATTTTTAAAAAAATCCAATTCTTGTCTAATACAAACTTATATCAAAATGATTAGGTGTTAACTATACTTGCCTGATTACCCCGAGCTATCCCGGGTTCTTATATATTGCAATTAATTATTTCCCCGAGAAAACTTGGGGAAAGCAGAATTTGACAATATGATTGGTTTTATCATTGTTTTACTCAGCCTGGAGGAAATAAAAGGAAATATTCAGTTTTGATTGTCAGTTTGCAAGGTTTTTTTGGTTTTCCCGGAATTTTTTTGGCTGGTCCTCCGTTTTTTCCCCTATTGAAGTACACGCAATGGATTAGTAATGTATAAAGAAGGATAGATAGTTCCCTTGTGCGTGTGTGTGAAAAAAGTAAAATAATATCACTGATGCAAGACAGCGAAAGCGATAAATTTTCAGGTAGTGATTATGAAAAAACCAAAATAGTGGAAGTGATTTTCGATGACCCTAATTTTGTTTTAAATCAGGGGGTTTCCCCGATCCCTAAAAAATTTTAGAATGCAACGATTAAAAAAATTTTTATAAAATAATAATAGGTTTTCTCCACATCGGAAGACCGTTATATTACCACCCCAGGTCAACCTCGGGGATTTTTCATTTTATTTCTTCTACTTCAAAAAAAAAATTAAAAAATCGTTTTACGAGACGTGTACTCTTGCCCCCCGTAAAAAGGGTTAGGGAAGCCGGAGAAAAAAAGCCCGATCATTTTCAGAATGGAAGGTATCTTTTATTTGTCCCCTTGTTTCAAAAAACTATTCAAAGATAATTTTTTTTTTTTCCCATTCGGGGGAAAATCGGGATAGCAAACTATTATTAAAACTGAATTTTTACGCCTAAAAAATTAAAATTCACATTAAAACCTACATATTTTGAGTTTTTTTTTTTCGTTTCCTTGTATTTAATAGTAAAATTTTAAAAAAAATGTGATGATTTTTTCAATTTTTTTTCGAAAAAATTTGTAAGGGGAGCAGTTAAAATAATTGAATTTGGAATTATCCCTTTAAATTAAGGATTTTCCTTCTTTTTTTGGGAAAAAAAAAAATTGTTAAATCCGCGTTGTAGGGGTCCGGTGTGTCATTTTATAAATATGTAGCTCATAACCGCCCACGTATAAAATATTTTTTTAGTCCTTTATTTGAATTGATTTTTTTAACCATTTTGCGTAAGGAAAAAATTTTTTTTTTTTTTTTGATAAATCCCAAATTTCATGTAGACACCATGATTGAAGTCATAGCTGATCATATCCCAAGCAGAGTGTATTTCAATGCATATAGCTTCGCTGCAAAGTGATGAAAAGTCAAGATTGACGGGATGTGCAATAGAAAACTAATCTAACCCGAGACATTCTAACGGAAACTAGAAATATTTATATATATATATCACCTTACTTGCTTTCAGCAAGAGGGAATAATCTCTTTCTTTCAATTTCAACTTCAGAATGTGTTATCTCCGCTATGTAGCTTTGGGTTGGAAATAATTTTTTTTCGTCCTTGCAATTTTTCATGACATGGTATTTTATCAACTGTCCTTTTCTTTCCTTTCCTTTTTCTTCTTCGTCCTATTGTATCTTTTACCCCTTATTTTTGTTTCCAAGAAGGAAATGTAATGCAATTTTTCCAAAGTCGCTGCAGCCTTTCCTCTTTCATATGAAAAAGAAAGCGAAAAACGCTTTCTCATTTTTGCTGGAAAGTAAAGCTTAGATGTAGTTTTTTATATATGTAGCTCAGAATGTGATAATTCGAAATGTAAGAGTACAATTTCCCTAAGGCCTGCTAGATTCTTGCTTTTTCAAATTTATTGCTATAAATTTCTCGTATTGTTAAAAGAAACAAACAAATAAAACAATAACGTAATACAGCAGCTACATAAACAAGACTAGGATTGTTCAGTTTTTATGTATAGCATTCTTAACCTGCAGATATATTCAGCCGCTGCAAATTCTAATCTCAACAAAGTATATTTTACATAAACTGATATTCTTATTAAAATATACCTGGCGAAATATTACATGTATCAAAAAAATTTCAAATACTATAATTTGTTATTCAAAGATATTTAATAATCTAACTTTCAATGTATAGATGAAGTAGTATAAGAATGGAAGGGTTTAGAAAAATTGTAGATTAAGATATATATTTGGAAGAAGGAGATTCTAAGATTTATATTTTAGAAAAATAGTATTGCCTCACAAAGGGTCATAATTAGGATTTTTTTAAAATTATTTCTGTTCTAATCAACCGTATCAAGAAACTCAGTAGCTAGTTAGATTGTAACATTTGATATATTATTCAGAGGAAAGGTAGGAAAAGAATAATGCTATATGAAAAGCTGTACTTAGTTTCATGTAACATATGGTTTTATTGAGCAAATATTTTTGACTTATATGGAATCTACACAAAAGAAATAAAAAACATACTAAATGTAATTCCATAAATGGAAAAATTCTCCTAGAATAACTTTCAGTAGTAAACATACAGGGTGTCCCCAGATACTGTAGGAGCATGAAGAGGGGCATTAGAAAACATCCTGAAGGTAGCCATAATTTTATAGGAAGAGCATGGACAGAAACGCAACACTAACGCCCAGCACTTCTCGAACTGAGGGTGCCCCTCTATGAGGCGTGAGTAATTCTGCGAGGGCATATTGAAAGATGATAAAAATTTATTTTTTAAAAATATTAATTTACCTTAATTTAACAAACAAAATACGTTGTTCACAGCACAATAAAAATAGAAGTAAATGTTTACACTGATGTAATACACTTATAATTGCATCTATACTGCATAATGTATTTAAAGTGAATTTAACAATATAGAAGTTAAAAGAACAAATTTAATAATTATATAATGAAACTACATGGACTCGTCATAAACTTATACAGTGCTTACTCATCTTGATATTTTGTACATTTTAACATTAATCCCAACTGCCAACTAAGAATTTACGTGATTTTTCTCCCCAATGCCATCGTTTCCGTGGGCGCGTGGGTGAAGATATGATGGTATGTGTGGGGTGTGTGTGTCAAGGTCTTTTTAATGCTTTCCGAAGCCTCCGGAATAATTTTATGGATGGCAGTGCACAGAAAAAATCATACTTCGGAAAGACGTATATATTCGTCAGACGAAGGTGGCTTGCCTTGACTACAGGCAAGGTGTTTATTTACACTCCAGAAGGCATAAGGAATTACAGTTGTGTTGTAGCCTTAGCGTAAAAGTATAGAATTATTGAATTCAATACATTTTTATTGTATGGAAGGGGGGCGCAATGAAAATTCTGATTGAATATTGGGCCGCAAATATTGAAAGTTTGAGAACCGCTGTACTAACGCAATAAAAAGAAAAAAAAGACAGTATGGCCACAACACAGAATGTAATTATAAAACATGAGTACAAAAGTATGACGCCAAATCTTCCTGGAGGTTGGAAATTGTGACCATTATGTATACACACATGACATGGATTGGCATATTAGTCGCACTTTGGTAAACAAACCACTTGCGTAAAGCTGACACACCTCGGACGTGGACAAACCTGTAGCTGTAATAACTGCACTCTCTGTACATGGAAACGGAAATAGGCTTTTTGTCGCTAGTACAATGAACAGTTGTTTGAGTCTTTTTGTTAGAGCAGCAAGTAAGCATCCTGCAAATGTACTGGGGATTTCAATCACAGCATACACTTTTACCCTTTTCGAATATTGGTATTTCGTGCTGTTCGAAGAGGGCCAAATCCGAATACCTTCAATCGCGGACCTGAAAGATCTATATTCTAACATGTCCTGATGCTCTCGAATGAACATTTGATGATTCAGCTGCCTCCTCGTTAGATATCTTTCCCCATTCAACTGAACAGCAGCATGTCCATTCCCATTAGCTAAATCGCAGATAAAGTAAATATCCACCAACTTGACGTTCGTATAACGATTCATGTCCATCACATGCTGTCGTTGTCTGAAATGAGGAAATCATATGTACAGACCTTTTGACTCACTTACAGCGGCACCTATCACTCTCGGTCCGTACTTTCCTTTGTAATTATTGATCCTATTATGTTCTCTACCTCCCCTTCAAGTTTGTACTCGGTATTTAGGGAGACTATGTAGTTTAACTCAACAAAATATAAAACATAACAAAATTCATTTAGGAGGAAAAAACAATCATACAGAATATTGCCGGTACGGTGAGTAAGATTAAGGTGTATATACATCTTTTGTTTGAGAAAAAAAAAAGAAATTGGTAAAATTCATGAAATTTCTAATGTGATTGTAGAAGTTGTCGATCTTACCAGGCATATAAATTCAAAAGAGGATAATGATGACGTTCAAAAGTTACTGGATTTACACGAACAGGAACTGACAATTGATGAGTTCATAGAAGTGTATGAGAAAGAGCAAGACATTGCAGAACATGAGTCTTTAGACTCAGTTCAATCACAGAGGATCGAATGCTAGTTGGGGAAAAAACAGAAGTCTTCAGACGAATTAAAAAAAGTTTACAAACATTAGAAAATATTGAGACATCAACCATTAACGTATTCTTTCCACAAAAAAAGGAATAACAGAATTATTACCATGATACGAGGGAATTTTATGGGAGAAAAACAAATCTTGACTTTTGTCTGTTATATTTTATGAAAACTTCTGTATCGAAATAACTTCGGTTTTCCACTTTGTATTTATGGTATCTAAGATATTATTTTTTCCCTAAATTATTACTTTCTTTCGTCTGTAGTACAAAATAAAATAATTTAAATCTAGATATATATTATAAATTTGAATATTTGTTTGGATGTTTGGTCGTCTTTCACTCAAAAACAACTGAATGGATTTTAATGAAACTTTACAGTAACATAGCTTATACATCAGAACAATAACTAGCTAAAATTTACGCAAACAATTTATAAATATATTATTAATGATATCCAAAAATATAACGATATTTGTCAAATAGAAGTAGGAAAAATTCTTGCTTCCATCGTAATTCTGACGTGCGCTGCAAAAAGCCACGACAGCATATATCTATATTTTATTTGTGAACAAACCATTTTTGTTTTGGCTACGCAAGACTCACTTCTAATTTATTCCTGTAAAAGCTGCCTCTAAATTTTTTTTTTTTTTTTTATTTTTCAGAATTAGCTTTAAGTTTTTGGTGAGATGTAGTTATTTAGATATTTTTATGATTTTATTATGCATATTTGTAGTGATCAGAGTGTTCTTTATTTGCTTCTGGTACTTAAAGAGTAAATAAGCTTTCTCTTTCACACACTACATCATGTGGACAAATTTTTAAAATTTACAATTTGTAGTTTAGTAATTAATATTTATAACTTGCTATAATTTTAATTCAATAGGCAGATCTTGCATTTTTAAGTATAAAATAATTATAACTTCTACTGTATTTTAGGTAGTGAGTAACGTTGCAGTATTTCGACTACTGAGGGCTTAGGCGACGGACCACGTAATTTTTGAACTATGGTCAATAAATGAGCATTTCTGAAACTAATCCTGTTCTGTAGCAGATATTTGCTTTCAGCTGACGGCGTTTTCGGCAAATTGCAAATATTATCATTTTTGTCTCAAAAAGTTAATGTTAACATATAGAATTATCTTATGTTTTATTTTTTTGTATATTAATAGGACCTTAGAAAACGATTTGACTATTTATTTTAAATTGAACAGCGTATATAGTGTAATTTTTACAGTGGAATATCTTAGTGAATTTTATTAGCTCTAACGGATTAAACTTAACAAAGTAGAGTATTTTGTTGGGTATCCCCCTTAATTTTCAATGTAGTGATAAAAAAAATATTGCATGAAAAAACTGCTGTAAATCAAAATGCGATGATAAAGATATAACTGCTTTCGCCTCTACACGGGGACTTACAAAAACTCTAATAAAGCCGCTATGCAAGTAGCTGACATTTCCAATTTTACTCTGTCCTCAACATTTCCTTTTTTTTTTCATTGCTTTGCCATTATAATTCAAAAACCATTGTTCGAAAATTACAATTTTAACAAAAAAAATACAACAGAAAATTTAAAAAATTATTACACTTTCAGATATAAATTTTTTTCACTTTTTAAGCATTCTTTCACAAAAAATTTGTGTGTTTTTTTTAGAGCAAGATAACAGGGAGGGATTTTTAAAATCGCCCCCAAAGTTTTACTGGGTTATAAAAAAAAAAATTTTTATCTGCTATTGCCTACAGATTTAAAATTTAACAAAGGTGTTTTTTTCCCCCTTTATTTTTTTTTTGTTTTTGTTTTGTTTTTTTCTTTTTTTTTTTTTTTAGCGAGATATGCAAAAAAAATTTTTTTTTTTAATTTGCAATTCCCTAAAATTAACTCATTAAAAACTTCTTTATCCTTCAATCTGTGTTGTTTAATTTTTCATTTCACCCGTGTGAAGAACGGGTATACCAGCTAGTGTATTTATATGCGAAATCTTACCTCGACTTTCTCTGTTATTACTCAGTTCCGCCTTTCACGTAAGTTCTGGGTATTACCCTATATATTTGATTATATAATAATATACTGAACTTAAATTCCGTATTTTGATAATCTAACGCCAGATAACATTTTAATACATGAAATTAAACGAAGTAGAATTATTTTTGGTTTAATTATTATAGCATTTTTAATATGTTAATTATATATAGGTAGTTCTCTAAAATTTGCTTATTTTAAAGTTTTCTATTATGCAAGTAATTTGTTGTTAAATGTAATTAAAATGAGCATTCAATGTAAATCTTAAATTTTTAATTCATGTTTAATTAAAACTTATCTGGACTTTAGGGAAACTCTGTAGTAGAAAAATATTTAAATTTCCAAAAATATCACACTTACAGATCGAAATCAAGTAAATATTTTTCAAATAAATTGATAGAAAATATACTGTGTTTTAAAAGAAAAACAAAATAGAATAAATGTCCGTCTAAATGCCGAGATATATCAAAAAACTTATTTTACTCTTTAAAATATTTCTTATGCCAAATAGGAATTACTTTTTACTTCCTGTTTTTCGGCATCATTTCTTTTTTGAACTTCTTTTAAAAGAACAACATAAAATTTTTTGAAAAAATATATATATTATAATATTTTTTTTGGGAACAGCAAAATAATTTCCTCTCTTTCATTTCGAGATCTGTTTCATAATTTTAAGGGTGTTTATACCAATTAACGCATATTGTGGGCCTAGTTATCAAAATGTGTAACTCCGCAAAGGAACTAAATTTGATAAAAGGAGTGTGGCCCACCGATTCTTGAGTTAGGGGGAATTTAAATGGAACCTGGGGTAACAAATCTTCAGACAAATAATTGTAAGGAATTGTTTTGTGAAATACACTTTGCTTGAAGAATACAGGAATACAGATTAAAAATAAACAATATCAATAAATAATGAATACCAATATAATATAATAAAAGTTATATGTAGTAATAATAATAATGATAATAATATGCAATATAATATTATTATCATATAATATAATTTAATAGTAAATTATGATATATTATACATTCATATAATTTTTATATAATAATTATTATATATAATAATATTAATATTATATAATTATTATATATAATAAGGCTAACACATGTAATATAATTATTATTCATAATAATTCTCATAAAATATTCCAGTAAGAAATATTATATTATAGTATAAATAAAATAATTACAGAATATGTGTATTAAAATTAATAGTGGATATGAGTTAATAAGTACTGAAAACTTTTGCAATACTCTAAAAACTGCGAGTCTCTTCAGTGAATTTCATCGAACAAGGAACGTTCAAAAAAGCATTATTAAAAAGTAAAATAAAGTGGAAATGTGCGATTTATAGTAATAACTAAAAGCAAAGCACTCATTCTTCAAAAAAAAAAAAATATCCTGGTTATCACCAATAATCACCAACTATCTATACAGTAAGACCCCATTTAACGCTGGCTATACGTTCCATTAAAGTTGAGCGTAATATGAAACAGCGTTAAACGGGGTTATCTATTTATGTAAATAATTGGGTTAGGGGAAGATGGAAACTTGGTCGGGTATTTTAATTTGGTTTTTAAATTTTTTTATAACAATGAAAAAAAAATTTTTTTTTACAAATACAGAAACATGATTAACCCAAAATACATGTAAAAAAAAATAAAAATTTTTAAATCATTATTTTACATTTCAAATCATTCAGTTTTTTTTGCATTTCCAATTTTCTGCCTTTTTTTCAAAAAGGGAGATTGGCTTTTAATGGCCTATTGCATTCAGTTTTTTTCATCAATCCATATAGAAAAGTTGTTTTTCCATTTCCTCTATTGTATTATTTTAGAACGGAGTTTTGTTGCAGACTTTCTGTTGCTTCAATGCTATTTTTTTTATTCTTTAAAATTGTCCTTATTTTGAAGTTGCCAAATTAATGCAGCCCTTTGGAACCAATTTATTTTTCTTGCACTGGTGAAATGATTTTTTTTGTTTCTTTTTTTTTTTTTTAACAGTCATGATAAAACTAAAAAAACATATTTTCACCATAGAAATTTATATTTATATACAAATTTATGCTTACAATAACGTTAACAAAGTTTGAAGCGATAAAAAAGCGTTCGTATAACCCGCAAAAAAAAAAACAGATAAACTGCTTGATATCGGGGAAACCTAACGCTGTGCTTTGGGGAATCCCACAATTCAAATAAAAGAGCGTTGAACCGAAACATTGCTGAACGAAACAGCGTTAAGCGGGGTCTTACTGTACTCGAAAATAGCACGAAATACTACAGATTAATGTTTTAGCGTGTGAAGAACAAACAGAAAGGAAATAGTTACATTTTTACAGAAATCGTAAAACTCGTCTGTAATTAATAGAGTTACCAGGGAAAAAACCCCCAAAAAAAAAATGAACTCTAATATACGTTAGCCCCAAGACAACCACTTTAACATACTTATAAATATCATGGTAACGGCCTAGCACTCACATATCAAAATTAGCACCCCGGAAGTAGTTACGCATTCTGATAACCAGGCCGACGAAATATGGATATTTATATACCAATATTCTAAATATTATTGTTTTAGTAAACTTCTGCTAGAAAAAAAAACATAAAATAATAAATAAAAAATAATTCATGTTTTCATTATTATTTTGCTATTAAGAATAACAATTCATTGAAGTAGTAATATTTCTTTTAGCATAATCTTAGAAACCTATACTGTTACGCCTAAAAAATTAAAAATATTTCCAAGATTTACCTGCAAAATATAATAAGGCTTCCTTCGCCAAATGTACGAGAGTCGGTACTAAACGCGAAACACATTTTCAAACAAAAAAATGCCCCAATTTTCTTTGAAATTTGCTACATTACAACAATATAACTCATAAACCTGTTAACAATATATTGTTTTTAAAAATTTCAAAATATTTCATGGCTGATTTTTTTTTCCCATTTCATTACGTGAATTGATAGCTCATTTAACATTACCGCATAGGAGACAAAACGCTAAACACATTTTAAAACAGGAAAACTGGATCAGTAAAACATGGAACGCAACGTTTTTCAAATTGTTGGACACACCCCTAGAAGGGCGTAATAGCCCTTTAAGGAGGAGGGAGGGGGTGCGAACATATTGAAAAGTCGACAACACAAAAGATTATTTAAACAAAAATTATTAATTTACTGAAAGTAAACAAACAAAAATGCATTATAAAAAATATGTAAAATATACATTTGCACTCTTATAAAACACTTATAAATGTATAAATTTAACAGTACCATAGTTTTCACAATGTATTTAATAATTATTTTAAAAATAGTAAATTAAGGAAAAGTGTAATAATTAGCAGTGGGCACATGGGCTTGTCATTTTTTTTTAATTATACACAAAAAGTAATTACACATCTTGATTTGTACCGTTTATAATTAATCCCGAAGTTGCTGATTGAAAGTTACAGGATTCACTCGACAATGCCAATGTTTATCGCGTAGGCAGGCATAGGTGTTGTATTGGGCAATATAAAGCACAATAAATATATAAAACCTTCTCTTAATTAATTAAATCCTTCGCAAACACCGCCAAAGTTATTTTATTACATTCCAAAGCCTTCGAAATAATGTTATGAATAGTAGTGCACAGAGAAAATCGCAGTTCGCGCGGAAACACGTATATATACTCCCGGTACATTTAACGCTTTGGCTGAGTGAGACGTTTATGTATGCTGGTGGCACTTAAAAGATTAAACTTTTATTGTAGCTTCAGCGTCAAGGTATCGTATTATTGAATTCAATATATTGTTTGTATGGAAGTGGGGGGCGATGAAAATTATGATTGAATATTCCGTCACAGATATTGGAAGTTTGAGAAATATTGTTGTAAATGTTAGCAAAGTTAGAATATCATATAAGTTTTTCATTTTTCCTATATCTGAAAAAATGTTTAAAATTCAGGTCCTATTCTTAACTGAAGACAGTCTTAAGTAAACAAGCGCAAAAATGCTTTAAAATTAAATATTGATTTTTAAGTGAAACTGGCCGGTGATTAACAATTAAAATTACTCCAGAGAACTTTTGGCACTTATACTTCAAGTAGTTGCGAGAAAATAAGTAAAGACCCATCTCCGGGACGCCGAAAGTGTTGATGTTTCAAAAGAAAAAAAGTAAAGCTAGTACAAACTGCAGGGGCGCGAGAAGCACTAAAACTTTTCCAAAAGTTCGAAGCAGACTAATAATTCAAAATAACTACTCGATTAACTTTTCGAGAGAGACAGAAAACTACAACTAGTCCTCTTCAAAAACTAACTTATCCATTACTCGAAATTCGACAATTCGGGAAAAATTCCTGAGAGACAAGTTTTAAAAGAACTTTCAATTTATTATTACTTTTTTTTTTTTTTTCTTTGGAAGGAGACGGTGTTATTACCCTGTGTTAAACGAGTGCCCTTTTCCGTTTCTCATTATGATCGTGACAAGAATAATTTAAAGCGCTGTGAAGTGTTACATGATAAATAAATATAAAGTAGAAAGGAAACTTCTATGCCCGTTTCCTTTCGCGACAATTTTGCTGTACTATTTTTACTGCAAAGTTAATAACATTTTCGCTCATTGGAAAGTTACTAAAGGTAAACTGTAGTAGTAAATCTTTAAAGTCTCAATTCTTAGAAGGGAAATTTTGTTAAAAATTACGCGGAATTTAATTTAAATTAACTTTTTAAGTGTGTAACCTCTTTGTGAGTTATTTAAATACATCCTATACTTTGTTTGCTTATAAATCACCCCTCCCCCAAATTGATTCACTATATACACTGAGTGGTAAAATTATAATCAAAATTATGGTCACACAAACATATTTCTCATCATAATTTTAAAATTCCTCCAGTAACCCTGACAGAATTTGCATTTCATATATTTTATAAGAACGATTAGTAAAATATCAACCTTTAGTTTAGGGAAAAAATATTGTTTAACTTAAGTTTTTACAGAGAGCTAATGGAATTGAGACCATTAAAGGATATTGTAATTCTGCCTCTAGTTCTGTGAATATTGCTTTAAAACCAACAGGTTAGTCTGTTTGCAGAGAGAATGACTTCTCCTAATTGTTTAGATTATTTCTTGAAATAGAGAGTCGTTGGCAGGCTTGAAGCAGGCCAGTTAAAAGCAGAGGTGGCATGATGGTTACAAGTGGCCTAAAAGTGGTCTGGTTATGAAATAATTTCCAAAAAAACAGGACCCCCTTTGGGTCGGCCAAGGTCACCACAGAGCATAGACACCTGAAAGAGGATCCTCCAAAACTTTAAAGCACATATTCATAACCCGACAAATGCTCCTCAGCTTGCTCGTGACCTTGCTTCTGTTTCAGGAAGAAGAATTTTCCAAGAAAACAATCTACAGCCGTAATGCAGATATTATCCTTTACACCCGGCGTCAGGTCTGGTGCATCTCTTTGACTGCATCCAGCTGGAAAGACCGAATATTGTGGAGCTGAAAAAATTAGTCATGGGAACCACAATAATTGAGGAGTGTGTTTTTCAGTGATAAATCGAAATGTATCAGACAAAGTGTTTCTTGTGGAAACTTAAACGGGGGAGAAAATGTGGAGCTCGCTTTCATTCTTCCGACGTAACTAAAATTGGCAGATTTGGGGAAATGGAATCATTGTGTATCTTGACATAATGATGGGTAATAGTTCACACATCTTTTTGGTTTCGATTCGGGTACTGTCAACTACCAGCTCTATAGGGATGAGATCCTGGAAGCGCATGTGATGTTTTGTCTGGGTGCTAGAGGACCGGACATGATTTTTATGGGCAATAATGGGTGACTCCACATAACTATCATTGTTCATGAACTTCCTGAAGGACCAGGTCTTTGCCACATGGAGTAAGGCTCGCGTGGTCTCCGTATCAGAATTCTATTGAGTAAGTTTCGGATGGTCGTTGAAAATCCATTTCTCAGCGTAGCCCACCTCCGAGGACCATCCAGTAGTTCAAAGTCCCACTTTTGAAAAAGGGGATCCCTTGCTATGAGTACTTTTCGACACCCTGATAATATCTCAGTATAAAAGCTCATTGTGAGGCTTGTATAGCAACTCACAGTAGTCATACTCTAAGTCAGGCAATTTTTTTCCCGAGGTAATTGCACTATTCCTTATTCGTGATTTCAGACTTTTGGACATGACTCGTATTTAAAATCAAAATTAAAATATTTTCCATATTATTATCTTCCTATATTTAATTTGGCATTGTAATGTGTTTCTGTGCCAAATTTCGTGGTGATCCAGTAAATAGTTCCACAGTTTTCACAGATTTTATGTTTGTGACCTTAATTTTTAGCCTGAATGTATTACGATGGCCACGCCTTCAATTCATTATTGAACTAAACTTTGCACTTACTGCCGCACGAATTCTTCTTCACTTGAACTCTATTATTAGTTAGTAGATAACACTTGAGGAATTTGAGAATAAATCCGATGTGAATTGCACTTCCCAATGATTTCAGGCTGGATGGTACTAGATCCAGATGTCCAGTTCGATTTCCTTAAGTAGATCCTCTATTGGATTACAATCTGGGGCTTGTATTGTTTTGCTTTCTTCCATGCTCTTCGAAACAATACCTGCAGGAGAACAAGGGTAATTGTTATACTAAAAGTATTCATTACTGGCACGGTACTTAAGTAATATAAAATGGTACACTTGATCTGCGATAACACTTAAATATCCTTGGGCATTCAGAAGTTTTCTACACGAATCAAAAGACTTAAGCAGTGCCAAGAAAACATCCCACGAACTATAATATTGATTTCACCATCTTGAAGAGCTGTGATAGTATTGGTGGTTCCCATGTTTTCGCTTTTTTTCATATTCATACCCTGTCATCTACATGATGTAAATGAAAACACAATTAATTGGATCTAATGACGCTTACCAGTAATCTTCTGACCAATCATTGTGCAATTTTGTAAATAGAGACGTCTGCTCTTGTTGTAAAGCCACAATAGAAGCCCGGCGGTAACTACCATAGTTAGTCGTGCAATATATATATATATATAGTTCAAGTAATTCAATCAGTGATGCTCGCAGTTGCTTACCGTTAAGATTCACCGTAGTTTAACTCGGTTGTGCCGGTTGCCAGTGGTATGGGTATCCCCGGGTCGGGGCGTGCCTTGTCACGAGTTCGGGCCCAGTCCTCAAAGGCCCCCCTGTGGGGGGCGATGCCCTTAAATCTGTCGAGCTGATACGTCCCGCGTTGGTGTGGTGTGGGAGTTAAGGGAAGGGGGGCCAGCTCATGTGTCCCCGTCGCCCCCCTGATTAAAAATTACGTGGTCCGTGCCAAAGCCCTCTTAGCTGAACGTGCGACGTTAATATTCAATCAATCTTTACGTTCGGGTTTTGTTCTTTTGGACCAAAATTTTTAAAATTTTCTTTTCGGTTAGGGTCAATACATTGACATTCCCAAACTTCACTTTGAAACAAAGTGTTCCTTGTAATAACTTTTTAAACTTTTCAA
>BMAV01008258.1:0-17866 GCA_019973955.1 Trichonephila inaurata madagascariensis
AGGGGATTTTTGTGATCCTGTAATAAAAAGATTGATATTGATAGTCTCCTCGTAATTCGTGTACCTGGCTATTAATCCACATTTTGTTATATTGAGAACATCTCTTCTAGTTGAAATTAAAAGAAACAGTGTTGCTATTTTGTGAGATCAATAAATAGATTGCTTTTAATTATGGCTAGTGTTTCTTCCCTTCATCCCGCATATGAAGGTGGGCAAGAGAGAGGGACGAATCCATCACTAACGTAATAAAATAAACCCAGAAGCTAGCTCAGAAAAAGGCTTATCTCTGCAACGTTACGGTATGGGAGTGAGAAAACGCTACTGAGCGTTAAGCTTTTGGTTTGTCAGAATACAATGGCCTCTTAACCCAAAAAAGTGGTAATAAAAAATACGCATTTACACTGATATAATTTATATATATCATCTGGTGAATATCAAAAATAAAAGATTCCACTTCAAACGCTCATTAGCTATCTTTGATTCTATAACCAAATAAAAAAAGACATTTTGCTTGCTTTGCTGTAATCCCACGATGAGAGATTTTTTTTATTACGTTCCTTTTAACCCTTAAAATACTACTTTTGATTATCACATATTTGACCTTTAAACTTACTAGTATGTTTCACTCCTCTTTTTTTTTTGGGAAAAGTTGTAAATAACTTTTTTTCTGTTGTTTTTTTCCTGTGAATGGTTTTTATGATACATGGATAAGCATATTGAGAACCTTGAAGGATTATTTGGCCAAGATGTATTTTTATGAGCATTCTGAAACATATAATGCAAAATGAAAAACGTTTTACACAATTATTTTTTAGAACTGAAATTGAATACACTTTTAACATGGGAGCGGTAGCATGAGGCACAGAGCCAACCCAGGCTCACGAAATCTTTAATTCTGGGGAAAATGTTTATTCCTTAACAGTGACCTTGATGGTATTCTCCTCAATGGGATCTAAAATGAATTTAGGACAAATATACCTCTTTTTTGAGAGTGGCACACGTTTTTTTTACAATCAAGGTACTTGTTTTCATCGAGTTCCCTGCGTGACCACTTTTGTTCAAAAATATTTTCTATGAACATGCTGCACTGTCCCCCATGAACAATTTTGTGGTTTTGATTGCTGTGTTGTACGACATTATGGTTTATAAATGTAAATGAGCAGAATATTAAAAAAAAATGGGCTTCTGTGATCTCTATTGAAGGAAGTTGAAACTGATCAAGCAATTGAAGAACCTACTGAATTAATGCATATTAATCAAGATAGCGAAAATAAATAGGAGAAAAGCGATAGACATGCGTTTGAGTTGAATTGAAATTTTCAAATGCGCCCCAAAGAACTCTATGTAAAAAAACTATGAAGCCCTAAATGTAGCATTTGCCTTTCAAAAAAAACAAAGGAAGAAAAAATTCAAAATGCTATCTGTAGATTATCAAACGATGGGAAAAAATACAAAAAGTGAACAAAATATGACAGTTTTGTGGAAAAAAAAACTTCCTGTATTGTTAGCGAAAAGTGTCTGTGATTTATGTCCTTTAAAAAAGGGACGCAATTTGGATCATTTTTTTTGTTTTATTGGATTTTTTTTCAAAATTTTCAAAAATTTAAAACTCCTTGAAAGTAGGTAAATATAATTTTCTTAATTAAATTATTCACTGGAATTGTGATTTTTTTTCTTAAAATATAGTAAAAAATAATAAAATAAATTACAGCTTAAAAACAAACTAAAAAAAACGCTTTTATAGTGAATCGAACTAAAAAGTAAAAAAATATATTACTTAAAAGTAACATATACAAACTTCAATACTTATCTTTTTAATTTGTACGGTTTATAATAATATCGAGTATTGTAGCTTTAGCGCCAAAGTGCATCATTATTGCATTCAATACATTACTGTTGTTTGGGGGGCCGAAAAAAATTATGATTGAAAATTGGGTCGCCAGTAGTGAAAGTTTGAGAACCACTGCTCTAGTATTTAAATAAATTTTCTTTTAACAATAAACCAAATGACATACACACGCAGATCTACAATATCAATGATAAAAAAAATCTCTCAAATATTGAACACAGCAATTCGAATACAGAATCACAATTTTTCATGAGGCAAATTTACAGTCTCTGAAAAATGTTCTATTGCAATGCCGTTACTTGACAAAGCCTTGTATAGGCTGGAAAGAATCTCCAAGGACAGAGAGCTTCTAAATCAGGGGTTAGCAACCTTTCAGCTGTGGCGTGCCAAATCAATCTACCAATAGGAATCAACGTGTCACACAGTAGGACATTTTTAAACAATTAGATTCCAGAGATAATGTATAACATATAAACAAACAACCTAAGATATAACTATTTCTTCAACAAAAATAGAAAAAATTATTATTGTACCTATATTATATATTTTTAAACATATTTATTAAAATAAACAAGTAATATAAAAAAAAATTAAGTCAATTTCTACTTAGATCAACAAAGAAAAATTTTATTTTAGCTACTTTTCAACAAATAGTTACAATTAATAAAAATATGTATATACATAGGACAGAATCGCAACATTAAGTGGTAATTAATTTTTATTCATTATAATTAAAGTATCGTATTGTCATCCAAAAAAATCGTGTACGTAAAATTTCAGTTCAACTAAATGCTTAGTCGTTAAAAATGAAACCAACATGGTTGTATCGGTAGTTCTTTAAATAATTAGTTTCAGCCAATTAATTTTGATTAATTATAATTAAATTATCGTATTTTTACCCAAAACAATAGTGTTTAGAAATTTTCAGCTCAAATGAGCGCTTTAAATGTGAGAAAAAAACCTTTTCAAGTTTTGACACAAGTCGCCAAAAGGGTCGCTAAGTCACCAAAAATGATGACAAGGTGGCTGTATTTGTAATTCTTTGAATAATTAGTTTAAATCAATTAATATTTATTAATTATAATTAAATTACTGTATTGTCATCTACAATAATCATGTATATAAAATTTCAGCTCAATGGAGTGCTTTAAAATGTATTTTATTAACGATTGAAAATTCCACCAAGATAAATAAATAAATATATAGAGAGGAGACCTAATAGTAGGAATTGGAAAATAGACAACATAAAATATAAGTATTTCCCTTTATTATAGTTCGTAATAGTATTATAGCAAATGAAGTTATTTTAATGTGAACCTAGTGCTGTACCGTTCTACTTTCATATTGCAAAATCAGGAGTGTAATGAGTGACTTTCAATTTGACACACGATTCTGAGCATTCAGTTGTTAAACCATTTCTTTGAGGACTCAAAATATTTATCTTAGAAGGAGAGATTTTTCATTTATATATGTAGAACCAAAAAATCGGAAAGCAGAGTACATGCAAAACCTTCTCTCTTCAAAAAATTCAATCTCTCCAGAAATGCCATTCAATAATTTACAAAAGAGCTATACATTTATTTTTAGAGTCATCCGTAATAGTCCATAATTCTGGAGATGTTAGCCAAATAAAGTCCATTACTAATTTATCAACTTACATCCTCTCAAAAATTGACAAATTTGGTGACTAGTGCAGAGTGCCACATGTGGCACGCGTGCCAAAGGTTGCACACTCCTGTTGTAAATTATCTCGTCAAATAATCATCCCAGATTCTTCAGTGTTTCTGTGGAAGCCTCTGTTTCTGTTGCTAAGTTCACTTTATCTCACCATTATTTTAGAGCATGATACACATAAGCCTAGAAATGAGCGTTCTGGCCAAAATAACCTTTCAACATAGAAGGGGACAAAAAATCGAAAATTCCGTTACAATACTAAGCAGCACTTTTCAAAGAAAAAAATACCCTTTTTTTTTCAAAAACTATTTGTACTGAAATTTTTTTAGTCAGTTACGTAGAGAAAATATTATAAGTTAAAAGAAATTGATAACAATTTTTCAGTTATTTAGTGTCCGCATTTAAAATTACAAATGAGAAACGTTGGAATGATATTCTATCTCGAAAATTAATAAAATAATTTAAGAAACGAGAAAAAATCATTACAAGCATAAACAGAAAAAGTATTCACAAACATGAATAAATCCGACTTAAATGAACTACCATTTCTAACATTTTCCTTTAGCATCTTATTTCATTTTATTATTTTTTTCAGCCTAAGCTTATTTCTCGTACTAAAAAGGGAAAAAAAATATATTATTAAACTAACTAAATAAGGAGAAATAAATGTGTCTCTGGGAAAAGCAAACATGTTCACGCATTTAGCAAATTGCGCTTTTTCGTTTGTTGTACTTGCAAATTTTGCCTTTTGGATGAGCTCCAAAAGAACTTCATTTCTTTCAAATGTTGTGAACGCATCAAAAAGGCAAACTAGCGCTGTGACAATAAAAATAGAATAATAAATAAGCCCTAAATGGTAAGTGGGAAAACAAGTTTAATCCCAGTGAATCGTAAGAAAATTCTGAGATGAAGCACAACAGGAGACACAGTAAAATTTCAATAAATTAAAATCTACTTACCATTCTAACAGTGCTTGAATGTTATAATAATATCTTTGTTTTTATATACAAAAGAATATTATTTTATTAATTACTTTAAAACTTTAAAAGTATTTCTAAAAAAATTTATTTGATTAAAAAATTTTTACCCTGTGTGAGGCAAAACAAAAACTATTGGCGGAATGCCCAAAGAGATTTTTATCTTACATTTTCTCTTTACATGGGAAGTGCACAAAGATAATTTTACGCAAACCAAACTTAACTCAGGGGCAAATAGCCCATGAGAGCCAAGATCTACTGTGCCCATCACAGTTTTCGTGACTTTGGGTACTGAGGTGCATGAGCAGATGTTCCGGTCAGGTGGTCAGTCTGACGCGACCCCCCACCCAGTGTTTTGTTCTTAAGCAAGCTTGGTACTCATTTATCGATCCAATGAAAAGATAAAAGGCTGAGTCGCTCTAGCTCATCCTGGGGTTTGAAACCCAATCCTGTGGCATAGAAATGCAATGCACTATAACTCAGCCACTGGGTTTCAATTTTCATAACTTACAGGTATTTTCAATAGTTCAAACATATAGTTATAAATAAAGGGAAATATTAGACTGTTATGAGCAGAATTACACATAGTTCCAAGAAAGTATACTAGAATAAAACACATACCTAAAAATTTAATAATAAAAAAATAGTAATAATATTCCAACGAATGCACAGAAAGTAAAACAAAATAAGTTTATAGATTGAGAAGTCATTCGGCTTCAAAGTTGACTGTTGGTGATGCACCTCGAAATTTTGAATAGCGGTCAAGCTAAACGAATTGTATTGAATAATTGGATATTCCAGATTGTGCTTCGGCTTCACGCGGAACTGCCGTCTTACTCTGAACTCTACCACCTGGGCAAGCGAGTCACCAACCAATAAATTTCCAGACAAGTTCACAGGCTACATATCTAGGGAATAATCAGGCCATGGAAAAGAAGGAATATGATAAAAACTGAAGAAGGCTTGCGTAATCTAAGAAACGTGTGCACTGGCATTAACCTGCAATGCATCAAAGAAGGGAACGATCTCTGGTTCCACAGTTTCGCTTATGAAACGAACACTGTTGAGATTGACTGCAATTTTTACTAGATAGGATTGATAGCCATACCCAATAGATTCCGACATCATGAAGCCATGCATTTGTTTTTGTGGTATGACACTGGATATACTATGGGAGCATACGTTCTCCTCTGTATCTCTGATGCGTATTCTTCCATCATTGTGCTCCAGATTGTAACAAGATTCATTATAAAAACAAAACATTTCGCCACAAGGCACGCTATGCATTGTGTTGCTAAGCCCATTGAAGTCGGAGGCGTCTGTGATTCCTCTACAGGGGATACCTGCACAGAGGAATCCATGCACGCAGTTAATGCTGCAACAGGTGTGAACGAATCAGTGCAAGATAACAAAGTACCTGCAGCAATGCTCCAACGTTGTGCTAGCACACGAAAGACGTTGTATGGTCCGTCACAGCCATGCCGAAAAGGTGTTTGTGGTCCCAAGCCGTTGCGCTAGTGTAGTGGTCCTTAAACTGTTTCAACTCATAGAACCCGTTAGAATCTTAAAATTTTTCTAGGGAGTCCCATTCCACACACACTCACTCTCAGAAGAATACATCTTAAAATGATCTATAAAATATTTCATATGTGTTAATATGTCATTCAACATGTTATAGATACTTTTTGTAAAGGCAATTAAAAAGTAATATATCAATTATTAAAAAACTTGATGTCCTTTTAATATATAACTTACGCATTAATTTGGGATCCAAGTCACCTACTTTTGTATTTTATTTAGTAACCGGGATATGGGCTTGCCTTTTTTTACACAAACTGGCGAAGTCTAGATCTAATGAAATTATCTATTGCCGCATTTCATAATTTGCGTTAAATTGTTTGTATATTTTGTTTTTGAAGCCACTCGCGTTGACATATTTTACTTAAGGTATCCGACTACGGTCGGAACCGTGATTTAAAAAAAGTGAATAAATTGATACTTTTCGTGATATTTAGAGTAACTTAGATTAGAATACATGTCTAAAATTGTTTAAAGGACATTTTGACAAAAAGAAATTATTTAAATACAATATTTTGGCAAAAAATTAACTTAGAATAATCTTTTTCAAAATGTTCTCCTTTTGTAAAAAATGCTTCTATTATTTTAATGTTTTGCCTGTATATAGCTCAGACCTCCTTACAGAGGCTCAACTAGAATTTCTTAAAAATTCACATTATTTTCAGAGTTACCACCAATTGAAATAATTATCGGCGTATTTTCTTAAAATTTCTCCCTTCTGTTTTCGTAAAACATGGATAAACCGACTTCCGAGTTCTGCATTTCAAAAATTCTAGTTGAACCTCTGTACAGAGGTCTGAGCTGAATACAGGCAAAATATTAATACAATAGAAGCATTTTTTACAAAAGTAGAACATTTGGAAAAAAGGTTATTCTAAGTTAATTTTTTGCCAAAATATTGTATTTAAATAATTTTGACAGTATATTTCACTTAAATACATTGTACTGAATGACATTAAAAGGTTTATTGCTGTATTGGAAATCCTGTGTATTTTGAATGATTTATAGCAACCTAAAATTTGAGAGCTGTTCTTATTTAAATTCAGATTCTAAAGTCGCATCGATATGTCCAAAAGTTGTTGCCTCTTCTTCATTACAGATATTTTTTTCGAAAATAAAAAGGTCAATTTCATTAGAAAACTATTTAGTTTTGAAAAAACATTGTACTAACGAGTATAAAATTATATCGTGGAACCGGGGTAGAAAACAATAGAATATTTACAATCTAATACTAGATATAAAGGGGAATCGTTTTAATATTCTTTAGTTTTATTATAACTAAAGCTAAAAAATGAAGCCCAGTGGCTGAGTTGCAGCATATCGTTCTTACATGCCACCCAAGTTCGGGGTTCAAACCCACGACTTGGCAAGGTTAATCAGGCTTTCATCCCTTTAGTGGGTCGATAAATTAGTACCAAGCTTGCTTAGGAACTAAACACTGGGGGTTTCGCTTCAAACTGCCATCTGATCGGAACATCTGCTCATGCACCTCAACGTCCATGGCCACGTAGTCTGAGACGGATACAGTAGGCCTTGGATCTCTGTGGGCAGGTCTTTCCTTATACAGTTTGTTCAATTTTCATTACTTCTTCATAGTGTTGTAATTTTCCCAATATAAAATTTAATGGAATGTTTAGTAACACATAACTAAGAACATTTGAAAAAATGTAATCATTAAAAAAAAAATTTAAAAATACTTGCCCCTATCAACCAAGCCCATATTTTAACATATTTGTAACCCGTAACCTCATTTTGTTTTTTATCTTAATTCATAAATCTTAAAAAGCAAATTGATAAAAGAGAATATACAATTTTTTTTTCTGCCTATATCTTCAAAAATAAGTTCTCAAGAAACAGAAGCCGGAGGCGGCCTCATAAAAATTGATTTTATTTTTGAGTTTTTTTTTTTTTTTTTTGAGATTTCTTCTCTGCAGTGAAAAAAAAGAAAATGAATTCGTTCGACGTTTACACGCAACCGGAAATTATCAGTATCTTTCTCTTAGTCTCGACCGGAAATTACGTCATTTGTCACCTTGGCTGAAACCCTTCTTGTACGAATCAATTTTAAGCTTTTACAAATACCGAAACCCCTAAAGAAAGGAAACGAGTTCGTCAATGTAACAGAAACTCTTACAATTTTTTTTTCTTTCTTTTTTTAAAATAATGATAAGAAAAAGTAGATTAAATGATTTTCCTTTAAATTTCTGTTAGTAGTGAAACATTTTTTGAAACATCATTGTTTATTTAGAATATGATATCCTATTGACATTTTATATACATATATTTATAGAAATAGTGTAAATAATGCATCATTATAATTATACATACATTTTTCGCCTACATTTTTTCCAACTTCTCTTTTGTTCTTATAATATCAAAAGTTTAATACAGATGGTACCATAGCTATTGTTTTTATTCTGTAATTATTGTTTCTTCCTCGGGACACATTTTCTTCCACAAGTTACTTGGATCACTTTTTTTCAATTTTACATTTTAAACTTCTGGCTACATTTCATGTGTTTATGATTGCTCTTTTTATTTTTTTCTATTTATTGCTATTTTCAATTACACAAACAAGTAATATAAAAAAAAAATTAAGTCAATTCCTACTTAGATCAACAAAGAAAATTTTTATTTTAGCTACTTTTTATTAAATAGTTACAATTAATATAAAAATGTATATACATAGGACAGAATCACAGCATTAAGTAGTAATTAGTTTTTATTAATTACCATTAATGTATCGTATTGTCATTCAAAACACAATCGTGTATATAAAATTTCAGTTCCACTGAATGCTTTAAAACGTGAGAAAACAAACCTTTTCAAGTTTTGGCACAAGTCGCCAAAAATGGTAGCAACGTGGCTTTATTTGTAATTCTCTAAATGATTAGTTTCAATCAATTAATTTTTATTAATTATAGTTAAATCATTGTATTGTCATCCAAAGTAATCATGTATATAAAATTTTTATCTCAATTGAACGCTTTAAAACGTATTTTACGAACGATTGAAAATTCCACCAAGGTAAATAAATAAATATATATAAAGAGTATGAGCTAATAGTAGGAATTGAAAAACACTTTGAAATTAGTTATCTTTTACTATTATCATTATGATTGAAGACACGAGAAATTCTTCGGTCTAAACTGATGTCCAATATTGGCTTTGTTCTTCAGTATTTGTTATACGATTATGTATAAATTAACCGGCTGGGCATCGTAGTTTTGTAGTTATCCTGTACGCCCAAGTTTTTGGGTTCCACCCCGTCAAAAATTGGCGGATTGTCATGATGCCGGAAATCTCCAGCTTCCCTGTTGTATGATAATGCAGGATGTTAAAAATCCCTAGAGTGCTTGTTTGGCTTAGGGGCTCTTTGAAAAACTCAATTGTTAATATTTTTTCCATTGTCAGAGCTCAGGTGCCTCCCTCTGGGAAGGAAACTGGGCTTTAAATAATACATTGGGGTGATTGGTATTCCATCTATACTAAAAAAAGGGATACTAGCTTCCTGGGGATGTATTAAGTCAGCAATGGTAAGTATCAATCCGCAGCTAAATTAGAAATTTTTAAAAAATGTATACATTTTTTGTTTTAAGGAAAAGATTAGGACATTATAAAGAAAGTTTAACCCCATTTTACAGTCCTAAGTCATTGACAGTTTAAGAGAACATAGCAGTTTTGTATTTTAATCACTGACTTTTACTTATCTCAATATATCTCAAGTTCTTGGAGTAAAATTTCAGCTCCTTATGTTCTGTAAGATACTCAGTAATGAAAACAAAATCCTTGTTGTTTTGCTTAAGGATACTATATGCTACATACACTTTTTAATATTCCTTACTAGAGAGATAGAAATGACTTGGGAATTAAAGATATAAGAATTATACAGATATTGGAAGCTTGTAAAATGGATGTTGTGACATAGTCATCCTGCGATAGCTATGTCTAGTAGGATCCGCGTAAGCTAGAGGTGTGGGATTATCTAAAAGATGAGACATTTTGTAATTCTTAACACAACTTTTATTAAGAATAATTTAAATTACTTAATTCTAAATAACAACTTTCTTTAAGGGAGAATAAGCCACAAATTAAACTGAATATTCAAGTCAGATCGCACAACTAGATCACTTATCTTAATTATATTTAATTACCTGCCTAATCTAACTTCCTATACAAAATATTACCTTTTATTGAGTAACCCTCCTACCTTGGTTGAAGACTCTTCTATTCTGCTACTTGTAGATAAGAATACTCAGGCATATTAATCCTTCTTATAATTAACAATATAACGCAGATGAGTATCTTCTTCCTTGTGATTAGGTCGCCCTAACACTTATTGATCTGTTACACACTAAGTTATCTCTAAGATTGCCGTCGTATCTCCCTAAACCCTCTACCCTTTTTTAAAGTATATCTTATTTGCATTTTCGCCCTGTTTCTCTTCTTGGTATTGGGTTGGAAAAGTTTTGCTTAATCGTGGCCGTCAAAGAACGTTGGAGTTATGTTATAAGAAAAACGCGAGAGACGTCACAATGTTGCAGTGCTATAAAATATGCTGACTAAAGACAGTTTTTAATTTTAAAAAACAAGGGGGCTTTAACGAGTTTTGTGGCTAGCAAAACTTCCCCTTTTCTATTTATAATACTAGGTCAAATCCTATATAAAATAATGAATAGATGAATAATTTTGAATCAATTTTACAAAGAAATGAAATTAAACTAAAGATGTATTCAAAATTGCTTAGCTCATAATGAATCAATGCACAATATAAGTAAGTTATAAGTAAGTTGCAAGATTCAAGATCCAAATTCAAAGCTATCATAATTCTGGACGCATTGTAGCACAGCAATAAGTATATTTTTTATAAAATAATTCAAAACTTAGTGAATTAAGTTAAATACTAAAAATACGGAATAACACTAAAAATATTTAGCATATTAAAAATCAAATTACATGAATACATTATTTTTAAGAGCATCTGTTACGACATCTAGGAATTTAATATATAATTAAAAGTAGATAATGGAAGTATGTATATTGTGACGGGCTCACGCATTTTTTTTTTTTTCATTAACATGTCCTTTTGGGTTCTTTGGGGCCAGAATGAATGACAACTATTTTCTAACCAACCCAAGAAGTAAAGCGTGAAGGAAAGATGCAAATTAGGAAGCTTTTAAATAACAGAAGTTTAGAGTAAGCTGTGTGGTATTTGGGGAATGTTATGATAGTCCGTATTTCAAGTGTGAAAAGGTTTTGAGAGGATAAGTGACAGCTAACAGAAGTTACCCGCGACAGAGAACCCTTAAGTCAAGGTGCATACCGTTGCACGCCAGTGAACCGCAACTTCAAATAGGAGTAGATAGATTGATACGTCGTTGGACAATAAAGGTAGGAGTGACCATTTAAATATTCGGATCTGTGATCGCATAGGAATTAAGCTTAGGCGAGTTAGTTATTGATAGTGGTCCGAGTAACGTTATTTCGGTATTATACATTGTGTGTTTAGCCACCGTAGATTCACTCACATATCATATTATTATCTAATCTGTTAAAGGTTTAAGTCAAGACCTTAAGAAAGTCATTTTAAAAAGGGTCTCAGGGGTGTTAAATTTTTCTAGAGGTCTGAAAATATAAACAATTTTCAAACAGGTATAATTCATTTAAAATTAAATTTAATGATTTGAATCTTTTACACATTATTTATAAAGGAATGGGGCTTCAGAAAAATATAAAATGTTTAAAATATAATCATAATTTTAAAAATCATAAGCATATGAAAATTCTATGATAAATATTAAGTATTTTTTGTGTTGCGCACGCTATTTTCTAAAATAGTAGCATCTGATGTATAAAAATTTATAGAATTATAAAATGCATCATATTTTTTAAGCCGTGCCTAATTTTAGTATTATATGTCTTTTGTATTTCAAAATATTTGTAAAACATTACAATTTTTTAAATATTTTTTAAAAATGTATATTTTTATTTATTAAAATATGTAAGTTATTATTCTATTTATATAAAAATAGCTACAGTGTAATGAGAATACATTTAACTTTATTATTCAACTTATAACTAGTAATTAAAGCTACTATTTTAGAAAATAACGTGCGCAACCAAAAATACTTAATATTTATCATAAGATTTTCATATGCTTATGATTTTTTAAAATTATGATTATATTTTAAACATTCTATACTTTTCTGAAGCCCCATTCTTTTATAAATAATGTGTACAAGATTCGAATCATTTAACTTAAATTTAAAAGAATTATACCTGTTTGAAAATTTTTTATATCTTCAGACCTCTAGAAAAATTTAACACCCCTGAGACCCCTTATAAGAGCATGGCAGCTTCTAGTTCTTCATTTATCCCTACACCTCTAGCTCACGCTGATAATCAAGGAGAAGGGCACCCGTGGAGGGCGCGCCCTTACAATATTTACTACATATTCTTTAATAATAGCTAACTCTACAGGTATAGGACAAATAATAGGAACACTTGGGAAAAATGAAAAAAATTTTATCAGTAAGGGGTTGGACCACCTTTGGCTTGAATGACTGTTAGCATTCGACGTGGGACTGAAAATAAAGGTCTTCAACACAGTACATAGGAATTTGTTCTTATTCCTCGTGCAGGACATTCCGAGTCGGTTTTGGGAAAAGGGGGCCCAATGGTTTTTTTCTAAAAACCCCGCAAACACTCAATGATATTCAGTTCAAGTGACTGGAGACACCACGTTAGATGTACTGCTTCCTCATCATGTACTCGTAACCATGTTCGAAAACAGCAAGCAAAACCCGGGGTGTTGACCTTTTGGGAACATAGGTCTTTTTTCAAAAAAAGGTTCAAAGTAACTTAAATTTTTGATCATGGGCCGGGGAAATTTATTTTAAACCCGGGACCCAATAAGATTTTTGTTAAATTATTGTTATGATCCAATTGTGTTACAAGGCATCTTAAAAAATAATTTAAACCATGGTATGTAATTCCAATTTTCTGGGGCCAAAAATTTTTCGTGGACCACCACTTTTTGATTTTGTTCAAAAATATAGCATGAAAAATATTTTGAAAATGCTTTGATAATGGCGCCTGGACGTCCCCCCCAAAAAACGATATGCCCCAAATTTACCGGAAGATATTGACCCCCTCCTATTGAACCCCTTTCCCTGTTTTACGGTTTTGGGAAACCCGGGACAACAAAAAATACTTTAGCCGGTGTTCGACAGATGGACACCGTCCGGTGGTCTGGAAAAAGTAAATGAAAATTTATCAACCGGGTTACCACGCAGTTATGCCCGTTTAGGGGGTCTCCCACCCCCAGTCCCCCCAAGCATTCCGTGCCTGCTAATGGTTTTTGGGAAAAGCTACTCTGTCAAAATTCTTTGGGATGCAATTCCGTTTAATGGTTTTATTTTCCGGTTCCGAAGATGGGTTTTCATCTCGAACGTTACCCGAGTGTATTTTTCTTTTCGTGTAACCCGAACCAAGAACCCCGGGTTCCCCCGACACGGGCCTTCAACTTCGACTTTCATCCACGGTTGTGCTTCAGGGGGGCACCTTAAACCCGTGCCAAATGGGGCGCCCTCCCCTTTGGGGGCGTGATAACCTACGACGGGGGCGCGAGCATATTGTAAAGTCGAAAACAAAAAGGGCATTTAAAAAAATTTTTAATTTACTAAAATAAGCAAACAAAATACTTTCTTATATGAAAAAGTATAGAATACATATTTACATTGATATAATATACATACATGTATAGTACGTTTTTATAATGTATATTTTATCATTAATTTAACAAATACAAAGAACAAGTTTAAAAATTTAAACCCCATGGGCTTTTTAACGTTATCTTGATAATTTATACGGTTTTTAAATTTCCCTTATCTGCCGTTAAAATTTAAAAAGTGATTCGCTTCCCAATGAAAACCTTTACCACGTAGACGAGCGTTTTTTGATTTTTTTTTAGGGGGGTGGGAAAAAAAAAATAAATAAGCAAATCCTCTAAATAAGTAAACCCTTTCCCAAAAATTTAAAGGTTTTTTTTATTGCAGTCCAAAGTTGGGAAAAATTTTATGGATGGCACGCAAGAAATGATCGTATTTAAAAGACGTTTTTCGCCCAAAAAAAAATTAATTTTTGAGCAAACGTTTATCCCGTTGCTGGTACATAAGAGGTTAAATTCATATTGCAGTTTAGTGTAAAAGATGTATTATGAATTCAATACATAGTTATTTTTGGAGAGTGGCGCGATAAAAATGATGATTGAATGGGGGTTACGATATTGAAAGTTTAGAAGCCTGCCTGAAATTTTGTAGAATGTATACCCCTTGACACAAAATTTGTGTAGAATGTCATACCTCCCTTTAAAAAGGGTCCTTGAAAAACCCCCGAATTAGGTGTTCTGAACACGGATGAGAAAATGATCAACATCATGCCTTTTTCGTCGGAGAGGTCGTATTTAAACGCTTTGCTAGAACAGAATTTTTTTGTGCTATTCACTCTGCCAAATTTCTAATACCTGCCCCCTTTACTTCTAGTTGGACAAAAGTTTCGACACGGGTAATGGTTGACGGGCGAAAGGGTGACTCATTTTTAAAGGGGTTTGCTATTATTTTGGCCTTTCTGTAAACTATTCAACTAATAAAATTTTAAACCCCTATAATTTAAAATTCTCAAATTGCAGTCACGATGAATCAATGAAAAAAAGGGAAATGCCGATAATCTGGTTATAAAGCACCCTTTCAACACAAAAAAAATAAGATTTAAATTTATGAGCTTCATTTATACGCCGGGTTTAAAAATGATACCTTTAAAAATAAAAAATAATAAGGAAGAGATGAACATGAAAGAAATTAAACTTCTACATAAATTAACCCTTAACTTCGCAATTTGTTAAATTTCTATGAAAAAATTATATCAGCTAGTTCTCAAGTAATAATAAAAGGGAAAATATGAAAAAAAAATTAAGCAGTTTTAAATTGAATTTCAGTCATTTTTTTTTTCTGTAGAAGTGCAACATTTCGCACAATAGTGCTGTAAATTACAAAACTTTTCTTCGTATGTGTGAGGATTTTATTATCATTATAGGAGGGAAGATTCGTTCTGGGTACCTTCCGTTCCGAACGCGAGTACTTAACCAATCACGCCAAAACGATCGTCTTCGCGTGATGTTGGTACTAGTTCATATAGACCGCCACATCATCATAAAATGTTTAAATTTCTTACCTGGTGATTTATTTCGCCAATAAACAAGATAAAGTATAAAATATAATGGATTCTTTTTATAGCCAAAACACAGTTCTTGAGGCATCAGAGATCTTTATAATTGTAGTGATTTCTGGAAAAAATGTACTCTCTTCTAGTGACAAAATTAGCATGTATTTCGTTGCAGTAATCTTTTTCTTCTCACATAAGTGATTTGCAGGTAATTAAAAAAATATTTAGTCTGTTAAATTAAAATAAATCATATGTTGCAGAAATGCAACAGTGCGAAGTTAAGGGTTAAAATACCGTTTATTTAAAAGAAATGACATACCATGTGAACTTAAGGGGTTGCAGTTTTAGAAGTATATTATTTTTTCAAAATCCTAGCATAATGCCACGAATAAATGACTTCAATACATAAAGGGAATTTCATACGTACATTTCAGGGTTTTTTGTAAGAAAGGGGATGCTTGTTATACGGCGAATATACTTAAAAATTAAAAAATGCAGCTCGAAAGTACAAGCTTACGCTATACGCCGTATTGTATGGTAATAAGCAACAAGCAAGATATATATCTATACATGTATGGAATATATTTAATGTTTATTCCCTTTAATTCTTCGGAAGCCCTAATCATATGCAGAAACGGAGCACAAGTTAAATCTTTAAGAAACTAATCAGCATACAATAATTATGAACTATGCTTCAAAAGAATTAATAGCAAGTAATTTATATGGAATGAAGCATTTCTCTCTATCGATAATACCCAAGACAATAACATTTATTCTACTCTAATGAATCCTTCCTCTTAATGAGACTTCTACCGGATTCTGTATACAGAATGATTCTTTTCGGAAGATTAATAATATATTTAGAGAATAAAAAGCTATTTACATAATAGTTAAGAAGCTATTAAGATATATTCTTTAGGGAGATTAAAAGTCGTAAATGAATCTATTGTTCTCATTACTAAATACGGTATTGCATTATCTTGGGAACAATATTTATGCAAAAACAGTAAAATTCAACATAAATGTATAGAGAATAAAAATATATTTACCATACACATGTATACGCATGTTCTTTTTAATTAATACATCATAAATTAATTAAAATTGCGTGTGAGGATTTCTTTTAAAATTTTCGGTAGTATTTTTTAGTTAAGAGTAAACTATAAAGGATTGCATACGTTTAATTTGATTTTTATTAACTTCCCTCTCTAACCCTTTAACGAGCACAAAGCTAAAATACACTTTTCTGTGATAAAGTACTTGATAAATGTAATGTTCTCATCCTCTATAAACATTATTTTGTCACAAGAAAAAAGTATCTAGTCAAGGGTTTTTTTCCTGTGTAATGGCTAGACGCGTTATAGCCACTGCGCACTTAAGACACTTAACTTACTTTTCAGGACAGAAATAATGTATCATACTGCAATAAACTTTTTATGAAAAATTAATGTTTATGTAATAAATATTTCCATAACAATTAAATACAAAGTATAAGTGTAATTAAATAATAATAGAATAATTGTACAACATAGAATACTTACTTAGAATATATATATAGAGTTCTTCGAATATACATTGAAATTGGTATATATCCATATTTTATATTTTAATTAATTGTAGGATAAAAAGTTAGAAATAAAATAATATTTTTGAGAATTTAAATTAGTTATTTCACAAGTTTGATGAACTATTCACTGTAGAACTTTATAATATGCAAACGTTTTCTCCGAGGATAAAAGCTGTAATGAAAGATTTTCGAACCCGAGAATCTTGTACCACATTTTGTAAACAAAATTTGTTCATATTTCTGACCCCCAACATTCTCACATGATTCTAAGTGCTCTGTTTCGAGTGGAGGAAAAGCGAAAATTTGTAGGTCATTTTTTTTGTACTATGTGGACAGTGGATAGAGCCTCTATCCACATATTTAAGGTTTCCAAAAATCTAAATAAAATCTTTTTTTTCATTGCACATTTGCTTAGTTCCTTCAGATAAGAGAAAAGTATACTTAAGACACATGTCGAAATTTTTTTTAATATCAGAAATTTTATTTATAATAACCAAAATACAATTTGTAGATTTGCACCGAGAAAAACTGTTTTTAACTACTCATCAGAGGACATGAAATGAAAAAAAAATAACGCACGTGGATAGACTAAATATCCATCATCCGCATGGAGAAAAAAATTTTAATATCTGACTAGATCTATCAGCCACTGCCCGCTAAATGGTTGAAGCAGCACACGGGCTATTGGTGATACATTTCGCGATTTTGAACGTAAGTCAAGTTTCGAGGGTAACGCCTGAGCTGACATTGCACTCCCTACTTTTCTACACTACATCATCATGGGGACTTTCAGCCCCGACAGTTTTAACAGGTAACAACCCCTCTACATGACTGGTCTTTAGTGGCACCAGTACTTCGTGACCATGACCACTTAACTACCATGGGCTGTTTTTCATTTTGAACGACCTTTAGATTGTTTTGTAAAATATCATTAGATGTATGCACAAATAATTTAAAACGGACGAAACATCTATAAAGCAAGCAATATTAGAAAATCAA
>BMAV01008259.1:0-32818 GCA_019973955.1 Trichonephila inaurata madagascariensis
ATCATAAAACCCGTTCCATATATCTTGGAAGAGGGATTTAAAGAATATTCTGTTAAGTATTGTTAGAGTATTCGTAAAAATATTTATTCTATGAAATTTTAAAGTTAGTGGTATTTATAAATACCATCGGTAGATAAAGGGTTAAATTCAAAACAGACATTTAACTAATCAAACTTGTTGTTCTATTTGTAAAACTTAAAATTTTTTCAAATTTCAAAATTGGAAATAAATATGTTTAATTGTTATAAAAAAATTTCCATGAAAAAAAGGTAAGAAAATTTTAAAAAATCGTATTTTATTATATACTTTTAAATAAAATGCATTTGTATAAAATGTACTTTTAAAGAAAGTTTCTGCAAAAGAGCTAAAGTTGGCAGCAACAAAGCGCGTGAACTGATTAGCTGGAAACACGAAAACTTGTATCGTAGGGCTATGACGTCACCGAGTTTTTAAACTGATTGGTTAGAATCACGTTTTTCATTATAATGTGACTTTGACGTCACATAAATTTAGGCCTTGAAGATATTTTGTTCGAAATTGAAATGAAGGCCATCAGATGTCACTACACATCTTTTTTTCTCTCCATGTAATCCTTTAAATAAAAGCAAATACTCCGCATTGCTTTCCCTCAAAATATTTTTTCTGTGTCATATACCATCAACGTAAATGTACGCGCTTACACACTATAATAATAAGATAGAATTTTCTTTAACAGTGGAAGGGCACAGAGAAAATAAGCACACATCAGGTATGTATGTATCAATTCAAGTCAATCGAATCTCAATAAACATTGTTTACTTGTCTTATTTCTTTCAAAAGCTAAACACTTTTCCGAAAACAATTTAACAGAACGAAACATATGTTAAACATTTATATAAATTGATATTTTTGCTACAAACAGCGCTTTTTAAATCTTGTATGACGACAACACTACAATATTTAAAATGTTGAAAGTCATAAGAGGTTTACACAATTGGGGATATATTTTGTTCAAAAAAGAAAGGAGTACATATAAGACGTCACTACACGTTTTGAACGTCTTTAGCTTTCAATGAATTAAAAAAAAAACATTTTTTTAAATTTTTTTCTTAATTAAACAAGTTAAGGGAAAGCTTTCCTTTAACAAATAAAAATTTTCTTAATTTGATTCATAAACAATAAAAAAATAATTTTTAAAAATAATAAGCTTCCCTTTAATATTTTGTATTTTGCTATTATAATTGCTGAATTTATTTTTTCTTAAAAGGGAAAAAGGACGAAAACAAATTGCAACACTTTATCAATGAACTCATCTGCTTTTATTTAAGATCGTTTTTTACAGATTTTTTCTTCTCTTAAATCACTTTTCACTGGGGGAAAAAAAAACACTAATAATATTTTGAAATAAATCCCATTCCAGAAATGTGTTTAATTTTTAAAGGATTTTTTTTTTTAAAGGGGTTGGATGCAAATTGAAAAGGTTCGTAAAAGCGAAAACTTATGTGTTGTTTGAAAAAAGTATACTAAAATAGAATTTTAAAAATAAAATTTCGATTAACTTTCAGTAGAAATTATTGAAAAAATGGGGAAAGAAGTTGAAAAAAGGAACTCGGGAAAAAGTACTTTTAAAAAAAAAACATAATATTAGGTATAAAATTTTTTTTGCACTTCTAGAATGTCCGTCTCTTTTTCCTTTTTTTTGAAATACTATCTATATTTTCCCCTCATGGGTATAACCTGCGCAACATATATAAACCTACTTTTTTTTAAATTGCTAAAAAAAATTTCGTCCAACCAGTTATTTGAAAACAGTTTTTTAAAAACAAATGTTTTTAATGAATGATATATTTTGGGAATTTCTAATTAGGGGGGCGAAAAATGTCATTGTTTAAAGGGTTTAAAAACCTATAACCTTTGTTGTGGGTGGGGGTGTTTTAATCAATTTTTTCAATTTAGAGTGTTTTAAAAAAACTTTTTTATTTTTTTATGATTTAATGTTTTTTTAAAACCAAAAATTTAAGATTTTAAACATAAAAAATAGCAAACAGGCAATTAGAACATTAAAAGCAACAGGGGAAGCAGCAGCTATTTTCTAACAATGCCTGTTACTAAAAGATCAAAAAAGTTTTTTCAATAATGGGTTACCCCGAATGTGAAAATCATTCTCCGCCATTTTGTTTCCGCAAAGAAGGTTTTATCCTAAAAAGATAGGAAGTTTTTGAAAAGTTTCAACCCTGTTTTAAACACGGATCCGTTCTTTCCCATTTGGTGAGTTTTAAATAAAAAATTTTTTGTTTTACACTTTATTACGGTTTTTAAATTTCCCAATTATTTTAAAGTAATTTTTTTATTATAAACCCCGCGTTTTTTGCTCCGGTTTTTTTTTTTGTTTTTTGGTATAGTGAATTTAAAAAAGGGAAAATTTAATTTCTTTTCGATAAAATCCCCTTAAGCCAATTTGACATACTATTCATTTATTTCGACAGTTTTAGATACATTTCTAAAAAAAATTTAATAAGAAGTTTGCGTGGTTTTAATTTTACGATACTTCATTAATCTAAGGGCATTAAACCCCGTGTGAAGTCTTATTAAAATTCTTTTTAAAAAAATGTATTTACTTAGTTTTGATAATGTAATATTTTATTCACACAAAATATTTGCTTTGAAGTTCATTCTTAAGCATTTTTTTATTTTTGGCGGAATATATGTTCTCAGTTTTCCCTTAAAACAACACCTAGTTAGTATTTGTATTTTTAACTGCCCAATTTTAAAATATCTGGGGGTGAGAGAGCCTCTTTTGTAATTTTTTTCTAAAAGGGGAAGAAAATTTTTTACGAAACTCACAACTTGCACTTTATCAAAAACGGGGATAATATATTTAAAATAAATTTTTTTAAAAAATTGTCTATCAGTTTATACCGTGTTTTTACAGTTGTTCCTATTTGGGAAAAGGGAAAATTACGTTTTTTACTTTAAGGCTTAAAAAGTTCCCAAATAGTAAAGGGATAAAATCAAAAAATGTTAAATTTGGAAAAAAATTTTAAAAATTTTTTTAAAAAATTTTTTTAAAAAATAAATTCAAAAACATTTTAAGCTACAATAACTTATCTTAAAAAGGGAAATAAATAAAACAATATAAATTAATGCCCAAAAATTTTGTAAACAAAAACGTGTTTTTTGATATATACTTTTAAAATTTAATTTTTTAAAAAGGCTAATAAGAAGTTTTTTTAAAACTTCTTTAGTGAGTGAGTTAATATTAACGTTAAACTGTTCAGCCCCACTTTCGACGGATCTCATCATTTTTGGAAACCATGGTCAAGTAAAGGGATGACACCTGAGTTGGTACCCCCTCTTCTTACTACCACACCACACCAACGGGGGGGCGTTTGAATCTCGGTTTTACGTGCAAAACCCCAAAAAGGGGGGGTCTTTAGTGGTCGAGGGTCGAACTCCGACAAGCCAGCCCCGATCCGATACCTTGACCACTCGGCTACCACACTACATTTTAAAAAAAGAATTCACTCGAAGCGGGTATTTTGATGATTTGAGGGATCATAAACAAAAGGGAAGAAATTTGGAAAAAAAAAATTTTTCCCTTTGCAAATAATAGCGTTAAAAACTTTTTATTTACAGTATATTCTTGAATGAAACTAAATAACAAATACGGAAAACACTCTTATTTCATTATACTTTTTGCAATTTTAATAAATTGCTTGCCACATTCACAAATTCGGTTCTTTTCAAGGTATTTTCTCAGTAGTGATTCATCCATTGGATGTGGGTATTTCAAATTTTAATGCTTCATCATTTATTACCAAAAGGAAAATGTTTAATACATTTTTAAAAAATGTCGGGAGCAATTTTCGCTTTGAAAAACACTTTGATCCCAAAAATTGTTTCCTATACAATCTGAGAATTTAATAAAGTTCAAATATAATACACGCTTGAATGCAAAGTTCTTTTTTGAATGACTCTATCAGGATTAAATATTCGTACGTAACATGAATACAAAAGCAGTCAAAAGCAAAAATAAACTGACCCCAGCATATATAGTACACCTAAGGAGGAAAAAATTTTTTATCGTAAGGTTTTTTAAATCGGCCAAGAGAATTATATTAGTCGTCAGTTTTTATTTTTCATAAGTTTATATGTCATTTCCTAGCAAATCAATGTATGTGACAATTAGGATGGCAGAACCACGACTTTTATATGAGAGCTAAGCAAATCTTATATTCCTGGTTATGGTTCGATTAAATCTATTGCTATAATCTTATAATTATTTTCTTCATGTTCTGAACTGAAAAGAAATGAAGTCGTAAACTTTCATGTTTTTGAATAATTTGGTACCTATACTTTCTTTGTGCTCGCGGATGCAGTTAGAACTCATAGTATATTACATTCATTGTGATTTGGTGTTGTTGAAAAATTACGCGTATACCCTGAGAATCTTTCTAAAAAACAAAAGCGGAAACTTTCTAGGCAGATATTGAAGTTTTTGTTTTTAATATAACAGTTTCACTTTTTGTCACTCGGATTGTTTTGTTTCAGGGGCGAAATTATGCACCCAAATATCATCACAAGGTAAATTTTGCGTCAAAAATACACCTTCTAATTGGGAGCAATTCAATGTTTGATAAATTTTTGTTCTCGCGCCTTTTGACTTGCGTTCAAAAACAGAAACAACCAGCTAGCGGTAATTTTGCAAAATCGCAAATTATTCAAAATGATTGATTGCACACCGCTATAGTTTGATTTGATTTTTTTTGTTAATGCCGCGTAGACCTTTATTCGTCAGTCACCAGGAACAAACTCACAAACTGGAGGAATTTCACTGCAGGTAGACTTATGCTCAATTGAGTGTTATGAACCGAATTGGCAACTTCTTCGAGGTTATTATTGAATATCTTGCAACATTTGCATATTTCAGACTTCGCAACAAAATATCCTTACAGAAATTTGTGCTTATTCTGTGCTAAATTTCTATAGATTTGATGTATTTATTTGTGAAAAAACTCATTAATCCTTCATTGAGCAATTGCTATTAAATAAAGGTACATATGTAACGTAAAGAGTTGCCAAATAGTTATTTAAGCTCTATGTAGCTTATTATTATTGCTAAGGTAAAAATGCATAAAAATTATCTAACTTTATCTAAAAATCACATTTATATTTTATCCACCTTCGTTTTTGAAGTACAATAAATGATGACCGAATTCTCTGAATATAAAATTGTTCTTAGAAAATCTATAATCAAAGTTTTTTTAAACTATTATGTAGGGATTCAATTAAACAAATAACTATTTAAATAAAATAATGCAGAAAAAGTACTGTATTATAGTTGAGTAAGCAATCCTATCCACAAAAATCCAAAAGATCACTTGATCCGATGGGTATATGTAGTACCAATTTTAAAATCCCTTGCACGAAGAAACAGTGCATTACGAAACAATATTTCGTTCTCTAGAATACCTTAATTCTTGGTATTTCAGCAATCGATAAATAAAAATTCAGACAAAAAAAATGAATAATTACCAAAATTTAAATGAGGTGAATTGTAGGCAGGCAAAAAACATACCAGTCTTAAATCCAGATTTACAGAGAATTCAATTTAATGCCAAAAGCGTTGTGTTCAATTTATAGTTTCAGGATACAGAATCTGTCGAGAAAAAGCCTGGGCAAGGTCATTCAAGAGTCACTATGGCCATAGAAGATCACCATTTGTCCATATAGCGAGGCGTAACGGGGGTGCTATAGCTTCTAAGCTATTTCGTGAGTTGTAAATGTGAGTTTCCAGAAGATTTCTTGAGAGAGCGCTCTTTGTGTAAGAAGACCTGTTGTTTGCGTCCCACTTAGTTCTGCGAATAGTAGGGTCCATTTAAATTGGTGCATAGATCATAGAGATTGGAACATGGATCGATGGGTAATCGTTCTCTTCTCTGGTGAGTCCAGGTTCAGCCTAAACAGAGATTCTCACCATTTTTTCATATGGAGAGAACTAGGGACTCGCTACATGCCCTCCAATGTCCGAGAAATTGACCATCCCGATAGCAATACTTTAATGGTACTTGAAGGCATCACATTAGATGGCCGCATCTACTTCCATGCCTTTAAAAAATACACTGTGACTGCTGTGAAGTTTAGGGATGAGGTCTTGGAGCCTTAAGTTCGCCTTTTCAGAGGTCAGTAGGGTGTGATTTCATTTTAATGGATGACAAACCCAAGCCACATCGAGCTTCTGTTTGATGAATATTTGGAAAATGATAATATTTTCCGGATAGATTGACCAGCTAGATCTCCAAACTTCAACCATATACAGCAGCGGTTCTTAAACTATGGTCCGGGGACCCCCTGGAGGTCCTCAGCGCCTTTTTAGGGGGTCCGCAAAGTTTATCATATATTGTTAAGATTTCCCTCTTGCAGACTCTGAAAGGCCTCTTTGAAAAATTGGAAGATGTGACATCATATATAGACTAGACTACTATAAATTACCCTAGCTCTACTAGAACATCTATTTTGCTCAAGAATATTAAGTCAGGGAAGGATGTTAAAAACCTTGGAGGTCTGCGATGTCAGGCTGATACATAAAGGGAGGGGGCACGGTGTACGAAATTTTAAAAACCACTGTTATAGAGCATGACTGGGAGGCTGTGGGGAATTAATAATGTACTTTATTATTGCTCCGTTAATGTTGCATTTACTTTCGAAGTTTTTCTTTTCAAGGAATCAAATCTAGTATAAGATTTGCGCTTGATTTGCTTAGCAGCTGACGTAATTGCAGCTTTCTGCAACTTTTCCTTTTTTGTCTGATGCATCAGGAACTGGACAATCTATCTCCGATCTATGCTTGAAAAATTTTCTTTTTTCATCCTTATTTTATAATAGGTTGATATTCAACTTAATTTTATGAGTTGGTATTCATCTCATAACATAAAAAATATTAGTTTTAATTCGTATTAATTAAGTTAACCTAAAAATGTAACTATGCGTCAAAACAAGTGACTAATATGTGGATGAAGGTGACTTTGATTGAAGGCTTTGCAATTTCACGCTATACAATAACTTACAGCTGCATATATTCTCCAGTAATAACCTTTTAAATATACTCTCTCTACTATAATTGCTGAACATAGGGTGCTGTATTATTCGGTACTGCGCAAATTTTCTATAGGTAAGTAAAATCAAAATATGACATTTAATTCAACTAAAGAGCTTTCTTTTATACATTAATTCAAATAAAAAATATTGAATCGTAAATCTTGTAAATATTGTATCGGTAGAATTTTATACTATGCCCGGAGAGCGTTAAGAAATTGCATAGTAGTAAATAAGATACAATAAGTTAAGCTAATCAAGAACATTATATTTTATGCACTCATAACTTTCTATTTGAAAGTTTCTACCCATTCCAAATCATTCCTTGAAATTAAAATGCCTTGTATCATTCCTTAAGTTAGAGATAGAACTGCCAAAGAGATATATCGAGTCATATAGTAGTACTAAATGGCACCAAGAAAGTCGAAATTTTCCAAGTTTTTAGAAATATTGATTTATAATGGGAATTGTAGTAGAAGAGAACCCGAAAAAAATTCAAATCCTTCAATTGGCGTGGTGTATCCACTCAGGTATCGCCATCGTTATTTGACAGAAGCTTTAAATTACTATATCCAATGATAAGGGTCATCTCGAGTTATTTCTGAAAGTGTGACGTCAACACAGTACAAAAACAACCATTCAAAACCCTTAAACATTCAGGAAATACTATCAGGGCAATGAAAAGTTTATCATTCGCAAAACGCATTTCTGTTTTCAGCAGCCATATTTCATTTGCATGTTTTTATTATTTAACAATGTTTTAAAAACCTGTTTAGTTTTGAAAATCAGGAAGTTATTGAATTGTGATGAGCTCACGCGTTTTTTTCATTAACATATCCTTTTGGGTTCTTTGGGGCCAGGATGAATGACAACTCTTTTCCAACCAACCCAAGAAGTAAAACGTGAAGGAAAGATGCAAATTAGGAAGCTTTTAAATAACAGAAGTTTAGAGTAAGCTGGGTGGCATCTGGGGAATGTTATGATAGTCCGTATTTCAAGTGTGAAGAGGTTTTGAGAAGTTAAGTGACAGCCAATAGGTCAAGGTGCATACCATTGCACGCCAGTGAACCGCAACTTCTACTAGGATCAGATAGCTTGATACTTCGTTGGACCTTAAAGGTAGGGTGACTATTTAAAAAATTCGGATCTGTGATCGCATTGGAATTGAGTTTATGCGGTTAGTTATTGATAGTGCTCCGGGTTACTTTTATTTCGGTTTTATATTTTGGGTGTGTTTAGCCACCAAAAGATTCTCTAAATATCATATTATTATCTAAAATCTTTTAAAGGTTTAAAGTTAAGATCTTAATAAAGTCATTTAAGATCATGGCAGCTTCTATATATTTCTTCATTTTTCCCCCTACACCTCACCCGCTGATAATCTGGGAAAAAGGGCACCCGGGGGGCATCATAAAAAAATTAAAGTCAATTTTCATACTTTTAAAATTTAAAAACAAAAACTCTCACCCCCTAAATTTTTTGTTGATGTTAAACATTTTTTTTTTTTTTGGGGATAAAGCCTATGTTTTCCCTCTTTTTTAGCTCTTACAATCAATTGATAAATTTTTTTAAACAAAATTGATCACAATACTCTCATGACTTATAATAATGAATTTTATTCGAAAGTAAATAAGATTGAGGAGGGGCTTTTACAGAAATTACTGAATAGAAGATACTCTCATAAAACCCTTTTGTTTTAAAAATAAATTTTCAATTTGGCCCAACCTTCTTAACCCTATCAATTTTAAAAATAAATCCCTTAGTAAGTCTGCCCTGCGCGTATTTAAAAATAAATAAAGGGGGTTTTTAAAAATTTCCCCAAATTAATCTTTTCTTTTTTGCAAAAATTTTTTAGAAGAGATTTTTTTTTGCTTTTTAATTTCCCAGCTACTTTATATAAATTTCATGTTTATAGTGATTTTTTAGAATTACAATCATTAATTTTCTATTCACTTATTTCTTGAACGGATAATTTTGAAAAATTTATAATCACTGAGTGAAATCCATCGCAATTGTTTTATTTCGTCATTTTTTGGGGATCCTTCCTATTTGCGCCCAATACTTTTTCCCAAGGATTTTTGTTGGGGGGGCCTGGGGTAGGATTTCTATCAAGACGTATTTAAATTTTTTTTTGACAAAAAACCCAAGTTAAACCTCCCGTTTTGATAAAATCTAATATTGGAAAAATTAGGGAGTTTTATATAGGCGTGTTTAAAATTCCCAATTTTTTTTATAAAGCCACTTTTTTAAAGCTATTTTCGTCCACCTTTTTTGTTTTAAAATTTTCCTTCTTTTGGGCCCCTTTTTTGTATAGAGCAGTGGCCCCCAAACCCCTCTGGGCCGAAAAATGGTTATCGGTCCATGGATCCCAAATAGTCCCAAGGCCCCCGGGAACTTTTAAATTATTTCTATTTTTTTTTTGGGGTTGGGTGTATATCTCCCCCCAAAAGGTTTTTTGCGATTTTCCAGGGGGAAATCATTAATCGCATGTTAAATCCCTTTATATTTTTTTTTCGGTTTAACTGTTATTTTATTTTCAGCATTTTTAAAAAGGTATCCTTTTTACGTTCGGAACCATGATTTTAAAAAGCGTATAAATGGGATAAATTTTTAATGATATTTAGTGTCATTAGATTAGAAAATGTATATAAAACTTGTTTTAAGAATAGTATTCCCCAAAAAATTTTTTAAAAGTACAATTTTTTTGACAAAAAGGGAACCTTAGAAGGGCCCTTTTTCAAAATATTCTCCTTTTAAAAAAATGCTTCAAATTATAATATTTCCCTTATATGGTTTAACCTTTGTACAGAGGCTCAACTAAATTTTTAAACTTATATAATTTTGGGGTTAAGGTTTTTCCATGTTTTTACGACAACAGAGGGAAAAAATTTTAAAAAAAAATGCCGAAAATTATTTCAAATGGGTTGGGCCTAAAAGAAACAATGTGAATTTTTTTCACAATTCTTTGGGTTGACCCCTCTGTACAGGGGTTTTGAACTATCCCGGGGAAAATATTATTATAATAGAAGTACTTTTCAAAAAAGTAGAAAAATTTTTGAAAACGGTTATTCAAAATTTAAATTTTTTTGCCAAATATTGTATTTAAAAAAATTTTTTTTTTGCCCAAAATATCCTTATATAAAAACAATTTTATACATGTTTTTCTAAACTAAGTGACACTAAATATCATGAAAATTATCCATTTTGGCTTTTTAAAATAAAAGGTTGGGGCAGGTTGCGGATACAAAAAATGCAATTATTTAAAATTATTAAAATCGAACAACCCTAAAACAAAACAATCAACTCCCCCTTTCAGTGGGCCGCAATAAATTATCCAACTTAAAACCAGTCCGCGGTGAAAAAAAGTTTGGAAAAAACTGGTGAAAGAGCATTTTTTTGGGCCCCGGAGTCGACAATAAATAAAATAGAAAATTCCCTTTTCCCCATAATACTAACCCTTATTTGTAAAAAAAACTTTTAAAGGGGAAATGAAAAAAAATTGTTGGGTTTTTTTAAAAAAATATTTAAAAATTAAAAAATATAGGAAAATATTAAATCTTTTTTCCGTTTTTGAATTTTGGGGCCAAGTTCTTCAGAAATGCATTATTCACACATGAATAAATTTTTTTAAAATAGGGATCAAAAAAAGGTTTTTAAAAGTATTGGAAAAAAATAAAAAAACTACACAGTAAAAACCCCCCCAAAGCATTGAGGTATACGTTCCATAAAAAGTAGGGCGTAATTGAAAGAGCTTAAAGGGGATTATCTCATCTTTAAAAAAATGATGGGGGGGGGAAAGATGGGTAGAAAATTAGTCAGGTATTTTTATCATTAAATTTTTATTTTTTTTTAAAAATAACAATAAAAACAAAATGTTATTTCTTACAAATATAGAAACATAATAAATGAATATACTTAAAATAAATAAAATTTTTAAATCAGTATTTTTACATTTCAGATCAACAGTATCTTCTTATTTCAATTTTTTTGCCTTTTTTTCCAAAAAAGGCATCATTAAATTTTCGTTTTTTCCCTTTTTGGGGGCTCAGTAAAATTGTTGGGAAAAAAAGGGTAAACATCCATAACGCCCCTTTTTTGCCTTTGAACTCCTTCAAAAATTTTTTCCTGCTTTTTTTTCTGCTTTATTTTTTTGTTTTTAAATCAACCCCCTAATAAAAAATAAAAATCATAATATTTTCACTATAACAATGGTTTTTTATATAAATTTATATTTCAATAACTTAACAACTGTTTGAAAAAGATAAAAACCCTTCATATAACATTTGCTGGAAAAAAAGAAACACAATAAAAAAGCTTTGGATATCGGGAAAACTTTCCGCTGTTGGGAACTTCGGGGGTCCCACAATTCAAATAAAAAAAGCTTTTAAAAGGGGGAAAAAGCGCTAAACAACAGCGTTAAGCGGGGGTCTTACCCGTATATCCCCAAAAATTTTTTTAAACTTGGAAAAAAAAAATTTCATTAAAAAATTACAACTAAAAGTACCATCGTTGTCATTTTTAAAGTTAAAGTATTTTTTTGAAATTTAAAGTAATCTTAAAAACTTTTGTTTATAAAGGGTATATTAAAATAATCAGTAAAAAAATTTTTAATACAACCAGTCAAAAAAAATGTACATAAAAACCTACAACTATGTTTGTAAACTTAAAAAAAATACATTGAAATTAAAGTACAAAATACTGAAATATTTTTAAAAACAATGGGGATTTTTTTTGAAAATTTTAAACTTGAAAAAAAATTTGATTGGGGGGCCCTTTGATTGAAATTTGGAATAATTTATTTTTATTTTTAAATCCTTTAAATTAAAAAATAAATTTATTTTTTTTTAAAAAACGTTTCAATTAGAAAAAAACGAAACAAATTTAAAACCCCGAAATTTTTCAAAAAAATAAGTTTAAACACAAGGGGGAATACATTTAAATCCATTGTTACCTCACAATGGAAAAATTCCCCCTAAAATAGTATTCTTCAAACAATGGTAAAATTTCAACAAAAATTCAACAACAGTATTAAATCAACAATAGATTAGGATAGATAGATCCCAAAAATGTTCTTTTTTAAAAATAACTTTTTTAAGTTTGTAAAAAACTGCTAAACCTATTTCAGGGAAAAAATTTCATTTTCGATCCAAAAAATTTTTAAGTAGCTTAATTTTTTTTAAAAAAATAAAAGGAAAAGTATAATAAAAAAAAAATTAATTTTTAACATTTTGGGAATTTTTTTTGAACCAAAATTTCATATTTTTTGGTTTTTTTTTTCATAAGAGTGATAAAAATGATCCCGTCTATACATAACTCTTTTTTCCAAAATTAAATTTTCCCACGATTTTTCCCTTTAAATGTTTTTTTCCAATTTTTTTTCCATTTTAATCAAGGTTTTTTTTTCATGAAAACATTTATTTTTAATTAAAACGATTTAGGATAACTGAAATAAAATTTCTTAAATTTTTTTATTCTCAGTTTATAATCCCCGATTTTTTTTGTTTATTTTAAATTAGCATTAGACGTACATGTCTCTAATATTCTCTTGATTCCAGCTTTTTTGGATTCAATGCACTTTTTTTTAGTTTAAATTCCTCTGTTTTATAATCGGATCTTTGCATTGAAGCTTCAACTAGTTAGTCATTGACTTCAAAGTTAATCCTTACTTTCCTATCAAGATATAGGCATACGCAGAGTTGTTTCATTTGAATGACGTTTCTATGCACCCCTTTTTATTTTCGGTTTTTTATTTTAATTTTTTTTTACTTTTTTAAAACTTACTTTCAAAAAAATCAAAAGGAAAATTTCAAGTGTAGAATTATTGGATATTGTAGTGCTTCTTCAGTAAAACTTTTATCTTATCAAAATTAAAAAAATTTTTTTTAAAAAGGGACAGAAAAATATGTATCAATGTAACTAAAAAAGTATTTATTCCCAAAATTTTCCCTAAAAAATTTATGTTTTATAAAAAAAATTAAATATCCAAATTTGTTTTAATTGCAAACTTAATAGAATAATAATCAATTTTTAAAAGTATAATTATTATTTTAAAAAATTTAAAAATCAAAAAGAAAAATTCAAAAAAAGTCTTTTGCCCAAAAAAATCTCCATGGTTTAAATTGTATTTTTTCAATTTTTTTACTTTGAAGATATCTTTTGGTTCAAAAACCTTTTAAAGTCTTGGTAAGATTTAAACAATTTTTAATTTCGCATCGATTTTCCATGCTTTTGTATTTTTTTTACTTCAATTATATTTTTTTATGCCATGTGGTTTTTTTTTAAAATTTTCATCAAAATATTTCTACCGGGCTAAAAAAGTGATTGGAAATGGTGTTTTTAAATTTGGGGGAAAATTCAGGACACCAGTGGGCCCCATTGAGTGCAGTGCGCTTGGGGTTTTTCTTGTTAAAAATGGTTTCTCCCAAAACCAATTTTCGGATATTTAAAAAAAGTTTTTAAAATATTTAAATAGAGTATATAAATTCCAAAACCATCAAAATCAAATTACCTAATCCAAGATGATTTTACCCCACGCATGAAAGTCCCCCCTAGGTTTACTGATTAGCTAGATTCTTTGGGAAATTAAGTTTCAGAGAAAATTAAAATTGACAGCAAAATGGTTTGGATGACAGAAAATTCAACATTTTTAGTTCCAACGAATCTATAATAGTTTGTAGAAGGAAAAATGAGGAACTTTATCCCAAGAATTTATGAGGAACACCTCCACTCCATGCTTCAGCATGGAGACGGAGGTGTTCTTGCATGGGGGGTGTAAATCGGTCTCAGGGTTTGGTAATTTGGTATTTTTTGATAATATTGTGAATCACACGCTGAAATACCTAAGTCCCCAAATTCTGAAATACCACCTGAATCACTTTATTTAGGTCAGTAGAACATATTTGTGGAGAGAATTTGATTTTCAAAAAAAAAAGAAAACATGACATATAAAAGCATAATGTGAAGTAAAAACAATAATCACATAAGCATGAGGAAAATTGATGCAGAAATTACAAAAAATTTGATTAATCTACCGCGTTTAAAAGTGTTTGGTATAAGATATACTACTAAGTACTAAATTAAGAAAGAATCAACTTTTAAAGTTATGGTGAGTTTTTTGTTAACATACGAAGACTTTTGGCTAATATTTTAATAGTTTTTTTTATTTAAATTTTAAAAAATAATTATACTATTTTAAAAAAATGAATAGGGATTCCATTAGAACAAATTACAGATTAATAAAATTACAATTCCAATATTTTAATTTTTTTTAGGGTTAAAAATGTAATTTTGAAAATTGTTAATTCGAACACTTTATGGTCCACTGTATGTGTAAAAAATTCAAACTGTTTCTTCATATTAAACATAAATTTTGAGAGAAAAAAAATTCTGAAAGCAACTTTATGAAAATAGACAAGAATTATTTGACATAATTTCAAGATTCAAAATGTGGTTTAATAATTTGATTCCTACATTTTGAGAAGTGTTACATTATACAAACAAGTTAATATGAAGATATTTTTTTTGCTTATTTTTATTTTGAATATGCACTTTAATTAGTTCTTTTACAAGGATCAAAAGTTCCATACATAAAAAAAACACCCCAACCTGGATGTTAAATCTTTTTGTTAAAGAATGTGATTGTTGAAAAAATTATTCTCTTTTTGTGATAATAAAACTTTCCAAGCGGTTAAAAATACTAAGAAAATAAACTAAACCTATTCAGAATGTAGTTCGCGTGGAGTTAGTTACAATGGGAATATATCGGGAAAATGATTCTGATTTATTCAGGAAATTGCACCCAACCAATAACCTTCATCCTCCAACTCGTTAAAAACTGCAGGATCTGATCAGTAGTTTAATCAAAGTTTACAAATGGATGAAATAGGACCGGCTCAGTTCAAATATGACTTGAATAAAATGTATTGACAAAAGGTTCCACGTGAATTCACAATAAGAGATTTATATGAGCTTGTTGAAAGTATACCAGAAAAAGAGAAAGATCATTTAATTTCCTTTTATACAGAAACTCCCCTTATATATGAAAAAAGATCAATGGTTGAATGCAGTTAGCTTACTAGCCTCCATAACCTGTTTTTGTTTCTAATGACACCTGGTCGACAATAACACATAGAGGTCCAAGAATTTTATTGTGCTAAGATGACACTCGACGTTAACCGCATTGAAGCATCGTGCATGTGTCAGTTCGTTTTGGTTTCGTTCCACCCCAATTTTGAGGGAGAATTCCTGGGGAGTGGTCGTCGATGCATTTTGGTTCGACAAATATTAAGAGCGCCCCCATTCCGCATATGCACTATACATTTACAAACATCCCTGCCCTTTTCGAACCCAGGGTCAATAACCACTACACCAGGGATGGCGAACCAGTGGTACGCGTGCCATCAATGGCACACGAAACAATGTTTTGGGCACGCGAGTGATCTAAATGTTTTGTATTTTATTTCAAAATAACGGAGTTCACTATGAAGTATTAGGAACAAACGCGGCGGCGCACTCGTTTGTTATTGTCTTGCCTTAGTTATGTCGTGAACTATACAGTTGCTTATATATGATGCAAAATTTGTCTACGTGTAGCATAATCAGTTTCGTAGACACGACAGTATTTTAAAGTTTGTGTGTTATATTTATGATTTTTAACTGTTATTCACAACATGGCTAGTTAAAAACAAAAAATGCAAGGTAGTAAGTGTAACAGAAAATTTCACACTTGGTGAATCTAGAAATATGGCATTATTAGTAAAGGGGTGACAAAGCGGGAAGTGTTATATGTTCTGGAACAGTGGTGTGAAGAACATCGCCTGTAAAACGGCATTTTAAAACAAATCACAAATCATCTTGTCAAAAAAGTGAACCACAGCAAAAATAATTAATTGCTTAGAAACCCTTTGGCAGATAACTTCAAATCATCAGGCATTCTACTAAAAATAACATCTTACAATCTTAATATAAGTCATTTGTCTTCCACACAATCTTCAGCAACAGAAGTAACACTGATGTTACTTTAATTTGAATTACACGTATAACTAAAACATTTTTAACTATAACAGTGCAAAAGGTAATTTTTCGCAATAAATAAAGAGTTTTGAGTAGTTAGTATTTAGTTTCATTATTTTCACAATAATCACAAGTCAAAACTATTTGACGGCACGTCTGTACCTCATCAAACATTTCTTACGAAAAAATGGCACGTTGATCCATAAAGGTTCGCCACCCCTGCACTACACTGTCTCAGAGGTTTTTCATAATCTAATAGAAGGCAATGAGAAGTAACTGATAAAAAACAATTTCTTATTTCTAAAAGTTTAACATAAATAACAATAGATCTTTGCATGCAGTTACCTCTAACTCTAATTTGGACAGAGAAACAAAATCGCAGTTGTATAAGCGGTAAAAAAAAGTGTATGCAAACAAGTTTCAATTTTCTCTCCCCACTTTTACACATATTGAAAAATTCGTTGCAGATAACACCGAAATTTAAAGACCATAAGTATGAGAAAAAGTCACAAAAATGGAAAACAAAAGTGTGTGTGTGTACTTTTGTACGCATGTAAGAAGTTATACTTCTTTGGTGTAACAAGATTAAAATCTTTCTAAAAATCTTTAGCAGGGCAAGCTGGAAAAGACTGAACGAAAGGCGGTCACGAGCAGAGTTGAACGATACTAACCTTCAGTCAATCGGATCAGCCAAACCTGAGATAATCATGATTTAAATAAATTTAAACACCAACGCACAGGGACAATAGGACCAATAATATGGGGTGGGGATCGAAGGCGGGAATGATCTGTCCCGTTCTGCATATTTCTAGACAAAGCATTTTCATATCCGTTCCTACGGAACGCAAAGAAAAAATTCGCTGACGCGGGGTTATAGCTCATTGGTAGAGCATTCGGCTGCAGATCGAGTGGTCCCCGGTTCAAACCCGGGAGTCTTCCTCTTCAGGGAAGTGAAGAGTAAATTTTTTTTGAGATTTTGAAGGCAGGAATATGATCTGTCCCATTCTGTATATTTCTAGACAAAGCATTTTCGTATCCGTTCCTACGGAACGCAAAGCAAATGCTCTGTGACATGGGGTGTATAGCTCAGTGGTAGAGCATTCGACTGCAGATTGGGAGGTCCCCGGTTCAAAACCGGGTGCCCCCATTTTCAGAGAAGTGAAGAGAAATAATTTTTTGAGAATTTCGAAGGCAGCAATGATCTGTCCCGTTCTGTATATATTTCGAGATAAAACATTTTCGTATACGTTCTTACGGAACACAAAGCAAAGGCTCGCTGATGCGGGTGTATAGCTCTGTGGTAGAGCATTCGGCTGCTGATCGAGAGGTCTTCGGTTCAAACCCAGGTGTTCCCTTCTTCAGGGAAGTGAAGAGAAATATTTTTCTGAGAATATCGAAGGCGGGAGTGATTTGTCCCGTTCTGTATATTTCTAGACAAAGGATTTTCTCATCCGTGACGGGGTGCGCGCGCATTGTAAAAATTTACCCTCATCCTATTTCTCTAACGCCCCAAAAGAAGTATAACTTCAAAAATAATAAAGTTTTCAAGATTTACAAAAGAGAGAACAGCAACAGAAAATTAATAAATTGCATAGATTTTTTAATAACATGAACTGGAAAATTGATACAGTGATGTATCAAAATTTTACTGCCCATCCGTTACAGTGGTTCATGACGCTGACTGCGGTGCCGTATGGCCTGGGTTCGAATCCCGGAGAAGACATGAATGTTTGTAAATATATAGTGCCTTTGCGGCATGGGGTAATCTAAATAGCTGTCTAGCCGCAAGTTCACTCGTGAGGTTGGTGGAAAGGGAAAAGAGGTTAGAGGCCTCTGACCACCTAGAGTATTCTTCCTCAAAATTGGGGTGGAACCGAGTCAAACCGTACTGTCACCTGCATGGTATTCAAAGCTAAGGCTAACGAAAGACGTACAACAAGCCCTTTGCCATGATGAATTTTCGTGGGCCTTGATCTGATGTTACTGTCGATCAGGGGGCATATAAGTAACAACAACACACAAATTTTATTTTAGCACTTTTAAAAAACAGAAAAGAGATACCAATACAAGAGCCTAACTTCGTGTAGACAAAAATAATTGAAATCTTTATTAGATACCCATGGTAAATATTTTTATAAAAGTTTATGATCTTGCTTTCTAAAATGAAAGACACGGGAGAAAATCAGATATAACATAAAATAGACTTTTTTCAAAATATCTTTTCTGAAATATCACGAACTCAAATGACACCAATGTTTTATTTTTGTAAAGTTCCTCCTTAAAGCTTATAGCTAAAGCCTCCTTAAAGCTTTCGTTGTATTCAGATATTTTAGCTAAAGCACGATAAAAGAAGTCGTATGTGTACGAAGCCAATTGCTTACAGATTCTTTAGTTTTTCATTCGATGAAATGCTTCTCCTCCTCTCTACTGAGAGGGGTCCAAATGAAGCTAGACTTAAAAACTAGACTTAAACTGAATAGACTTATATAAACTAGGCTTAAACTGAATAGACTTAAACTAGACTTAAACTGAATATTACTATTTTTTAAAGAAAACTAAGATAAAAATTCCCTCATTTTTGTTAATGTCAAAAATAGGGGAAATTAGTATGAAATTAATACGAAATTTGATGCTTTTGAGGCAAAACATTTACATTATCTCTTGATAGTAAACAATATCTCCATTCTAAGCATGTAAATAAATTTGGTAGTTACGTATTATCGCAACCTATAGGTGACATTTTTGAAACGAAGCGCAGGATTACCAATTCAGCGTGTACGACACATAGGAAATCGGTGTTGCCAACTTGGCGAGTTATTAATAGAGTTGGCGATTGTTGCGATAATACGTAAATACCTTAAATTTAAATGGACTCTCTAAAAATAAAATTATTTATTCTGAGGAAAAATATGAACTGTTATTGTTCCTGTTGAGGAAAATATGAATCAGCAACATTTTTTTCAATGTGGATATGATAAATCAAACTGTATCGTCAAAAAATAAGGTAGCTAACACTTCATTCAGCAACTCATTCAGATGTAACCATTTCCATTCAATCAATTATTAGATTGTGCAGAATCCCTTTTATCGAGACTAAAGTCATTTTGAGAATGATGAAAATATTTCAGAAAAAATTGGTACTCAATTAGACATTGATCTTTGGCGAGGGAGAGAGTGCTTAGAAGGACGAAAGGGGGGAATGCACTAAAAAAGTTACGTTAAATGGTCGAAAATTCGCTTTGAAGGAATGTAGGATATAACTGTCTTCTTAAAATTTACTTACGTACAAAAGCAAAAAAAGCTACTGTTTACGGTACAATTGGTACTAAATATCAAGTTGAAATAAATATTCAAATCGTTTGATTCTTTATGATCTATTTTTCGTCTTACATATTTCTTTGATGTTGGTATAAAATGTCCATTAGAATCTAGAAACTTCAGCGCGTATGAAAAAAGCTGAAAAAAATCGTATCCTTCTGAAAATAAATTACTTTCTCTAAAAAAAAGTGTGTGCGCTTATGACCACATGAAAGATGTAATAATTTCAAATTTTGTAATGTTATTTCAGAGATTAGTTAGATGAGAATAAAAAACAAGGAGATATATATTAGTATTGTCCTATAAAATTATTTATTCATATGTTTGTACTCATTCATATGTTCACTCTCCTGCAAATCGCGCCAATAAAAGTTATCACTTCAAAAATCGCCAATTTGGCGGAATGTTGCGAAATTTGGTTATAAAAATAGATGCCTCAAACATTGCCAATTTGGCGAAATGTTTTGAATTTGGCGGCAAAAATTAGAAGCCTCAAACATTGCCAATTTGGCTAGATGTTTCCAAATTTGGTGGCAAAAATTAAAAGCCTTAAACATTGCCAACTTGGCAATATCACTCTGTTTTGGCAAGTTTCTTACAGAATTGCACAATCAAATATTTCATTCACAATTCAGTTACAGAACCTGTTTTCATTATGGATTTTAAACACTTGATGCTTTTTATTTATAAATATACATCTGAGAATAGTTTTCATGCACTTGTTCTTTTCATTGATGAGTCGATATGTACCAGAAAAAGTGATTCTCATCGCGTCTTCAACAAATAATGGAGTTCGATTTTATCCCTCTTACGTAACAAAAATCTACACATTTAGTAACTAAGAAATCCTTGCGCGAGGTAGCATAATATTGGGCAGCCGTGTACCACTGTACGTTTCGATGCGGGTACTGTCAACTCACAGCACAATAGGAATGAAATCCTGGAAGTCTGTGTGAGGTTTTTTGTGTAGCTATGGGCCCTGATTATACTTTTATGGAGGATAATTAGCGGCCTCACACTGTTGCTGAATTTTTTTGAAGGAGTGGATATTCGTTGTATGGATTGACTCTCGAGGTCTCCAGATCACAATTCTGTTTAATATTTTCGGGATGATCTAGGAATAACCCTTTCTCGGAGAAGCTGCCTTTCCAGGGCTCTCCAGGAATTAAAAGTGCCGTTCTATGAAAAACGGGCTTTGTGTTGCCACAAAAACTTATTGACACCCTTATAAACAGTATGACAGCTCTTAGTGAGGCTTGTAGAGCAGCTCACAGTGGTCACACTCCAGGTTAAAAAGATTTTCCCGAGATAAATGCTTTATCTCCGATTCATGACTTCACACGATTTGATATGACTTGTATCTTAACTCGCAATTAAAATCTTTTTAGTATTGTTATGTTGCTGTATTCTTTCTTGAATTGTAATATATCTCTGTGCCGAATTTCGTGGCCACACAGTAAGCAATTCTTCAGTTTTCACAGATTTTATATTTGTGACTTTAGTTTTGGACATGAGTATAGTGTTACATATTCAAACTCTGTAAGGTTTTCGCTCGTGGGTGATACCTTACTTCTAAGTTATCTTCGTGACCTAGAGGTGTGGGAGTGAATGAAGGACCAGGCGTTGTCTCATGATCTTAAAATGTCTTTATTAAGATCTTAACTTAAACACTAGCAATGTTAATATTTATATTATTACTTAGCGGATCCGAGGTGAGAAAACACACAATACGTATTACCAAATAAGCGCGACTTTCATCACTATATTCTCACCTATTCCTAATCTCTACTTATACACAGTCCTAGTATAGATAATAGAATTATCCTACCTTAATCTCTTGTTTAACCACAATCCCCTCGGATCCTAAATATCTTTTGTTTATCTCGCGTGGAACAGTATCCACCTTGACTTGATCGCTCTATCACGGATAGCTTCACACTCAACGACGGCTTTCTTCTCTTCCTTCAGTTCATGCGCTTAAACTCAGACCAGCATAATCACTTCCCAATAGGTCATACGCTTACGTTAAACGTCTGCTATTTTAAAGGTTTCCAATTTGCATATTCACGCTTTGCTTCTGGATTTGGTTGGAAAGAATTTGCCTTTTTCGACCCCAAAGAACCCAAGAGGAGTTTTTAGTGGAAAACGCGATGAGCCGTCACAACTCTCACCGTGAATTTTGATGTAAACAACTTTTTATTAGTAAATGCTTCTGCTGATTTACATTCCTTGCAATCAGTTAACAAATTAATTATTATTTTTTGAATTCATTTATTTTCTCGGTTTTTTTTTGTATTTTATTAAAAAATAAATGCGTTCTGGGGAAGAACTTCCACGTAAACAGAATGTACTGAAGGAGTTTTCTCGATAAAATGCTCTGTTAAATAAATTTATGAATACAATCAACCTTCCAGTTGCCTGAAATTTTAAATGAACCTTTTATCAACTTTTCTACAGTGTTGAAATCAATGAACTGTGGAAGTACTAAAAAATCATCATCTCTTTCATAAAAATTTAGAAAAGATTCCTTTTGAATTTAATTCACTACTTAATTTTAAAAAAAGTTGATTGGTTTTGTAGAGCCCGCGAGTGAGTATAGTGATTTTATTATAACATTATGGTTATTAATTTTTTCCTGGTTTAAATTCTAGGATGGGGTAGGCATTGAGAAATTTATGATCACTGAGTGCATTACATAATTATCACATAATTGTTTTATTGCGCCCATGATGAGTTGACCCTCTCAGGTATCAAATAATTAAAGACAACGTTGAAATATTTAGGAGTACGTATTTGTGCCAAAACTGCTGTTTTAGATATGTTTAAAAAATTTTGGTATTTTTTTCTCAGTCACCTGTTTAATTTCCGATAAAATGGAATATTTAAGATGATTAGGTAATGAAAGATTTGAAGTTTCTTTTACCACTACTTAAAAGCAATAGTATCTTCTAAAAAGTGAATTAATTTAAAGAATTCCTTTAGTTAATTTTTTTTTATTTAAAGGTACATTTTAATTCATTTTCTAAGTCTTTCCATGAGATAGTTTGAAAGCCTGGAGAATAAGATATTAATTCGAAAGTTATTTTCATCCACAGATGTGTTTTAAATGTTTCACGCCTTTCGTCTTCATTAACTTAGTATGGGGCCCCTATTCAACTTGGGACTAAAACAAATACTGCAAAACGATCATGTCCCTTATTTTGTTAAGGAATTTTTACGCAGTAAATGTGAAAATTGCGAGTTAAGTAAATTGAAAAGTTTGTAAATTAAAAATTCTGCAGGAGTAGTATTAATCTAAAATCTAATTCGTGCTTTGTAAGTGTTTTGGGAAATGCTTTTTTCATTTTAGTAAACTACTTAGTTTAATCCAAAGACTAAAGTATTGAAAAAAAAATTATGTCTGAAAGTTTTGTAAAATTGAATAGAAAAAGTGCGTCCAATTAACAACTGTGATCATTGTCACTTGGATATTAATAAGGTATTTTATTGAATCAATATAATCTTAAATGATTCTTGATGATAAAGAGGCATCATAATGAGGTATAGGTGGTTATTGATAGTAAAAATATACACATAAAACCTACAGCTATGAAATAAATCTCAAAAAACAAAATTGAAATCTGAATCAAAGGACCAAATTTTTAGTGTTTTTAAGGATTGAATAATTCTACTGAAGATTTTTAATTTGCAAAATAATTTCATTGGATCTTCATGATAAATTTTTAGTGGAATGCATTTTCTTTAACTCTTTTCCAAGTTTAATATAAGTTATCAAATACGTTTTTAATTAGTTAAATATGAAAATGATTTCTTCAACTGAAATTTAAAACCAGAAACTATACAACAATGAAGCTTAAAACAAAGAACTCCACAAACAAAGTTCATTATTACCTCACAATGAAAGCCCTTGTAAAGCAATATTGTTGTAAACAATGTTATACCTTTCAACAAAGGTCAACAGAACTAGTTCAGCAACAGATTAGGAATCGAATTATATTAATCGCCGCCATCTTGCCGTCATGTTTTCTCAAGTGATTTTTAAAGGAAATATCTCACTTTGAAAACCTTTTTAATAACAACTAATCGCATTTCAAGATATTTTCCTATAATATAAATTTGTAAGTAATTATTTTCTTAAACCCATAAATATAAATTATTTTTTTTAAAAAAAATATTTAATTTTTGTCATATTGTAAGATTGTTTACAAAATAACATATTTTAAATTCGTTGCTTCTTAAAATCAATGGGCCAAAAGTATATATACTCTAATCATAGCTCTACTTTACTAAAACTAAATAAATTCAATTAAATTCTTACATAAGTTACGTTTGAAATTCTTTACCAATTTCTTTATCCATTTTAATTGAGTTTTTATGCATTCCAAAACAATTATGTGTGTAATTAAAGCAATTTAAAATCATCGAATTATTACTTTTTATATTATTTTATTTCAAGTCTATATTTACAATTTTTTACTTAAGGAGTAGATGTACACATGTATCTAACATTTTCTTGATTTCAGTTTCATTGGATTTTCTTAGCTTGATAAAAAATTATGTTGCTAAGATGTTTCATCATCGTGGGATTCACAAAAGCGAATAATTTAATAATATGAACTAAAATTGAAATCATTTTCATTCATTAAATTTTAATTACCCAAGGAAAATGTAAGCTCATGATATTCGACTGTGAAGAGCAGACGAATCATTCACCGTAAATTATGTTTTCAGCTAAATTTCTGCGATCCCAAATATTAAGAGAATTCAGACTTTCCAAGAAAATTACAACTTTTATAACAATAACCACATAAAAGGATTAGCTTAGGAAATGTACAGCTCCAGAATATTGATAATGTACAAGCTCTATTTTCTTACTGTATAAAAGGATGCTCTTATTATCTTTACTGAAAAAAAAGGGATTTTTATTCGAAAAGATTTCGCAGTGAAAACTGGATTTTAAAGAGACTCAGACCTTCCTTTTTCCTTTTTTTATAAATTCATATAATTTTTAGATATGTCTGTATTTGCAAATTTAAGTTTATTTTAACTATCCCTAATAACATTTTCAAAGGATTTTTTTTAACATTATTAAATAACATCATAAATTTTTCTCTTGTTTTTAGACTGCAAGGGAATCTCTTTGGACTATTAATAGGACTTTGCATGTTCCGAATAAAGTTTCGATGCCATACCTGGCCATTGTTCCGTGTTTTACAACCGGAATGAAGTAGGAAATTATCACAAAAATAACTCTAAGGGATGACAGATAAGTGCATTTTAAAATCCTTAGTTATTAGAGATTTGTGTGTGAGCGTTCTTAAACACGTCAAACAAAACTTTCATGTTGATGAGGTATAATAACTAAATGTATTGAGGTTCTATTGATATCTTAAAACTAGAAAAAAAAAGAAAAAAAAAACGTAAAAAGAAAATAGCAGCCAAGAGGGGAAGGGTTTAATTTTCTTCTTTTTATTTATTAAATCCGCGTATATCTAAGAATTTAAATATTACTAAATAATGTGCAATTTCCAAATAAATAAAAATTGCGTAGTTTAGGAACAATTACAAAGATAACAACAATTATTACTCCAGTAAATATATATATATATATATTTCGATTACATTATTTAAAAATGGTTCCAGTGAAGGAATAACTTCTAAGAAAATTACGTTTCAAGAAAAATTAAAAAACTAAATTTAAAACCAGACATTAAATTTTAATTACAAGACAAAAATTGAAAATAAACATTAATAAATATTTTTCTTTGTACTGAGTACTTCTGAACTTTCTCGTGTCTACTGCGGTTTAGGGGCCTGTACTAGTCTAGATCATGTGTTCCCTCCATATTGTACTGTGGTGTAATCGAGAGATTGAAAAAACTGATAGTGAATGCAAGTTGAATTTCAATTACAACACTGTTCAAACATCGTGCACATCTATTAAATGAAAAATACAGTTAACTTAGATCAGTATAATATTTTAATGATTTATATTAAGAAGTTATTAAACGCGTGGGCTCCTTTCTTGACCTCGAAACGTGTTTGCGTTTAGGAGGGAGCTTTTAATAGAGATTGCAGCCGAAAAAGTAAATTTTTAGGGTGAAAATAAGTGAAAATCTGTAGGCATCTGAAATAAAAACATGCACTATTTTTCATAATTTTACAAAGGGTATCGTAAGGGTTTAGTTATTACTAAAAACAATCGAGATTGAAACTTAATTTTCACTTGCCATTTTTAACATTTCTCCACATTGTCACCACCAAAAGATATGAATTTATCCCAGCATTTTTTATCTTTAGAGTTAGTTAGTTTCCATTAAGAGTCAATTGCTTTGCGATTTTCTTATCTTTTCAATATATAGAGCTTTTGCAGTCTATATCTTTAGGAAACCAAACAAACAGATATCAATAGTTGCAGTTAACAGCATTTTGTTCGTAAGGAATCAATTAATATGTAGAACAAACTTTATCCGGGTACTCTCGGTTATTTTTAGTGTTAATTAAAACCTCATGAGATATTACTGTTTTTTTTTAAATATAGTTTTCTAAAGGAAAATTGAGCAAAGGTAGAATGAGTCAGGAATGTGAGGGAGATTTTTAAAGTAAGGTAGAAACGTATCCTCTTAAAAAGTTAGCGTTGTTGGGGGTTTTATGGTACATAAATTATGAAAGAAATGTGGGAAGCTAAGAGGGTTATTTTTCGCGATGTTATGAGGTTCGTCGGTTTAATATAGGTGAATGGTAAGTACGCGCTCGTCTGCTGATGAAAAAGAGAAGATCCAGAAAAGCGAATAACTCCTGATTGTTGGAGAAATAAATATCGAGGAACATCAGTTGATCCATTCGATTCGTCGGGTAAGTTTTTTAAATTATCTTTTTTTTTATTGAAAAATTTTTGAAAAGGTAAAAGAAAAAATTTCCCCATTCCCATTTTTAATCAAATATTAAATGCATTTAAATATATCGCAAATTAAGGAAACGGCAGTTAGGTGCAAAAGCGCTCATTCAAAAGCACAGGAAAGGGTTTTAAACACAACAATTAAAAAACTAAAGAGATTAACTTAACAAAAAAACATAAACACGCACTTAAAGCCCCCGTAATTCATTACTTTTATACTCAAAGGATCCTCGTTCCCGGCTTTGGAGTTTTCCCTTCGGGTTTTCCCCGAAAGGTCTCGCTTTTTTGAGCTGCTTTCAGATGAAACAACACCTTTTGGGTTTCCCTTTTTCTCACATCTTTAACAAAACTAGGATTTTGAGCATCAGAGATTTCGGCATCAGTCCATCACCCGAGATTTTTTTGGCCCCAAAGGGCCCGAACACCCCGGCGAAATATGACTGATGCACTAAAAGGGGGTTCTATTGTGGGGGATTTTTTATTGACATATCTTATAAATAAAAGTGAAAAATTGGTGCAAGACAGTACGCTAAGATTCTGGGGAAATGTAGGGGTATTTTTTCGCACATGTGGGTTAGTTTGAACCAAATTCAACACCAAATTCTGCTCTATGTTAGTGAAAACACACACAAAAAAAGCCCTCTTACACTCAAAGAAAATGACGTAACAGAGCATAAGCATACGTAAAAACAACACATTGGATTCATCACACTTTTACAGATAGAAACTTCTCATCACACACCATTGACAGAAATCAATATTCAAAGATATCGTGCGCCATACTTCTATTTTAATTTAAGGATAAAAAAACAAGATATATGCAGTTTTTTTTAATCGTGAATCAATTTTAGGATTAATATAAAACTGTACTAACCCTCCCCTCCCGGAAGGTGGTCTTAAAGTTTGGGAAATAAAATAGTAACTAAAAAGTTAACATAATATTAAAGAAACATAATATTTCTAAAATAATAGTGTGTTAATAATAATTTTATTAACACCTACACTTATCAAACATCGAACAACAGCATGTAAATACGTATAACATAGCACAAAATATTCAGTGGACACTTTTTTACCCCCGAAACTTTCCGAGTCATAGTGAAGAAAGGATATGGGGGAAGGATTAATGCTCCATCCTTTTAAAAATACCGTTCACCAATCGGTTTCATTTCCACAACTGACACGATGTAGGTTTTTTTATTTTTTTTCACAAACTAAAAAAAAATTTTGTCGTCAATTTTAAACACCCAAAAAACTTAAAATTAAACAAAACAAAACCAAAACAAAAAACTTAGGGGTCGATTTTTGAGCAACGTGTCAAAACTTTTCATTTATGTAACACTTAAAAGGGTTTTTAATTAAAATTAGTGGAACAAATCATCGACAAACATACAAAGCAATGATCGAATTTGAGAATATAATTAAAAAGGTAGAATTCCTGCTACAGAGGGAGAAAAGGGTACTGCAGGAAATAAACACATATCATGTATGTTTTGACTCACTTTACTGATTTGTATTCTTTCATTCATAAACACAAAAGACATGTTAAATGCTTTAAGAGAATACGATATGTTTTCATTATATAAAAAGGCACTTGTTTTATTTTAATCACTGACAATTCTATGACATTTAAAAAGATTTAAAATGCTGTGGAGAGGTCATATGAGATGTTGCCACATGTTTTAAGCTTTTTCTTCATTTTTCTGAAACAAAGTTATTTAAAAACTAAATCGAAGCACACCACATTTTGACTTAACTTATTTCATTTAATACACATACAAACAACATAAGTAAACAAAATAAGAAAATAGCAGTAAGGTACATTTCTTGCAAAAGAAGAAAAAAACGGTGGTTACACGGAATAGGTAAAAGGGTTTCAGAACCGTTTCTGCATTATTCGAATCGTGATATGCCTTTTTGACTTGTTTTTTTTTCTTTCAGATATTCAACAATCTCTTCGATTCTGTACAAAATTCTCTAACACACACGATGAACACTTAGATTGATTTTAGTACAATATTTTTTGAACGCTTTCAATTCATCTAACACTTAACGGAGTATTAAATTAAAATTAGATGTACAGAGACATGTATGTTCTAGGAATATATGCACAAAATAAAATATAAACTTTAAAAGGGAAATAGGGCACATCAAAACATCCCACACTTACACGTCATTCGAAAAAAAAAAGGAAACAAAAAATAAGTAAACAGAATATTAAATTTTATTCCAGATTATTCTTTAATTTAATCTCACATGCATACAAAGTTTTAAAATATTGTTACGTAGATCCGGATTCAAGGATTTTATGCAAAACAATCACAAAGAAAATAAACAGTTCTTCCAGAGGGATGCGAATTTATTAACAAAACTCCAATCCCTTAAATACAGGATTCTCAGCGGCAATATTCCCAGAGTAAAACTCCGAAGGTCTTTACACCTTCAACAGCAATCAAACACAATTATCCATGTTTAAAATACACGCATGTAAAGGATTATTCACAAGCACAGCCGAGCTAATCGCACTAGTCAAAACAATCATCACTACTCGCTGGTTTAATCCAGACTGACTGCCGCGTTCCGGCTAGCATTTCTATTTATAGACGAAACAAAACTAAAATAAAACCCGGGCCCCGTGTCATTGAGCGTGACTTTAAGTGGAGAAAATTAAATTAATTTTCCGGGGAAAAAACCAAAGGGGTTTCCGAACTTCCAAAAAATTGGTCCCCAAAAGGCGCCAAAAAATGGTGCTAAAGGTTTCCCCGGGGGGGCCGCCAATTTTGGCTCCCCCCCAAATTCCGCCAAAGTTCTCATTGAATCCCTTTATAACGGGGAAAGGCATTGTTGTGAATAACTTTAAGGAAAAAATTAACATGGTAATATAAATGCATTAAAACCCAAATACAAATTTTTTTACACTATTTACCAAAATTCGTAACAATATGTTAGATCAGTAGACCCCCTCATACCAATGCGAGGGAAGTGTTGTTAAAGTAGAATATTCGAAAAACAAAAAAATTTGGGATCCACAAAATCAATGGAATATTCAATCTGACAAATTTCCAAGATCACAGTAGGGAAAACGTATTTTCAAAGGGAAAGCAAATTTTTTTTTCCCCCCCATGTAAAAGGGGTGGGTAAAATTATGAACGGGGCTGATTTTCCAAAAATTTATGGTGGTTTTTAAAAACCAAAAATAGAAGGAGGGGGAACCCGGAAAACTAGAGGTTTACAAAACAAGCAAACCCCGAACAGTTTTGTTTTGGGGGCAGCATTTTCCCCTTTACAGAATTAGTAAAAAAAAACGTTTTTTTTAAAAAATCAACAATTTTGGAGGGTTTAAAGCCCTACCCCCTTTAAAAAACAAAAAACGATTGACTTAAAAAAAAGGCCACTGGTGAACATTCCTGCTTAAATAAACCTTTTGGGATGGAAATATCACCAGCATGACTGCAGTTGAGAAGTAGTCAGATGAAATTGTCTTGAAAAGGAATAATAGACATACAAATAAGTTATAGGTTACGGTAGTATAACATAGAATTCAGGTAATATTGGGAGGCAGGGTAACTGCTGGAACTAAACTCACATTGCATGTATCCTACAATCCATCTCTATAAAATATAGCAATTTTACTTCAGAATTTAATTTTAATTCAATTCGACACGCATTCAAAATTTTGATCACGTTCAACAAAATAACAGTTCTTTAGACACATTGTAAAATTGGGGAGTAAAGGGTTGGGTACTGAACGTAGTCACATATCAGGAATACCAACAGCAATTGAAACCCACACATCAATGACAATATTTAATCCGGGAAGTTTCTCAAACGTGGGAGTAGATACCACCGTTTTCAAAGAACATAACTTCTTTTCCCATCAATGTAGAAGTGTAGCTCGGACTGGCCTGATTCGTCAAACTTTACTGTAGTTGTAACATCAAAAATGTGAAGTGTAGATCAACTTTAAATTCTCGATTACAAATGCCAAGACAACCCGAACCATTTTGTTGCAGTTTTTGAAGTTCATTCGCAGAATTAGGAAGGAAAACGTTAACGAATGCAAGAATATTTTAATCGCAGAATGTACCGGATTTCTCAGGAAACAATGGTAATTACACTGTTAAAAAGGAGGTCATTAAGCTAACATGTCTGCTTAACACAACAACGTTTGGATATGTCGTCAATTGAATATCACCACGAAGACAGATGTCAAAAAGTCAGTGAGAATAATCGTGAGAAAAACAATAACCGACATACAAAAAAAAATCATACTAAATGACGAAGTAATTGTAAAATAGATCTCCAGTAATATTGGGGTAATGTGTTAACTATAAAAAATAAGCTAGTTTCTCCTTTAGAAATCAAGCACCATGCTTCTATCGATTCTGGACACTCGTTGTTGACTTCTGTTATTTCATCTACAAAATAAACACATGTTTTCAAAACATACCCAAAATCACGTCGAACAAGTAGAATCATTTAAATGCAACATACAGAAAACTTTCCATTCTTCAATCACTTAGACAGGATTATTACATTAAAAATAGTTGATCAAATAATCGGTTCATAAACAAAGTAACTAGCTGCATGGCCCGGCGTTGCAAGGGCTTCTTCAAGTGCGTAGATTTTCGTCTTGGAAATGTTCCCTTTCCCTCTCAGTGTCAGCACTTCCTGGTGTCTGTGATTTATGTATTAATGTCATTAAAATTATCTTTCTCGAAGTTTCTTCTACCTCTTTTCCCCGACGTACGGTTATATTTTCTCTCCATTTAGCCCGGCGTTGCACGGGCCTTTTTCATAAATATAACTTTTTCCCCGAGGAAATTTTCCCTTTCTCTCTGGAAGCCAGCAGCTTTAGGTGTGTGTCATGCGAGATGTGAGTGATTTCAATAATTTTGTCAAAGTAATGATGACGTTTTACAAAATATTGTTTAGTTTGACTGTAAAAGAGAGAGGAAGGATGGTACAGGAAATAAACAGAAATAAGTCATGTCTTGTGCAGTAAGCATGCATGGATGTTATTTATTTCCCAAATTAAAGACATCTTTTCGAAATAATTTTTCATACCACACATTGAACACATACATTTATTTTATGCAACGACTCGAAAATTTTCCATTAATTTAAAACTTGGATAGGATTATTTAATTAAAAATAATTGATAAAATCATTTATAAAATATTGATAAGGTAGTTTTCCTGTTTCAAAAATAGTAAGGGTGGTACAGGAAATAAATACAACTTATGTATGTCTTGTGCAATCCGCGTGCACATGGAAACTCGACACTGTGTTGTTGTTTTATTTCTTTACAAAATAAATGCATATTTCACCGAACCCATATATTTATTTTAATGCGACATACCGAACACTTTTCATTCAATTTGCACTTTTATATTATTATTCATTTAAATATAGTTGATCAAATTACTGACTCTCACAGAAAGAAAAGATTGCGTTTTATGAAAGAATTGTAAAATAGTTTTCCTGTATTAGTGGAGGAAGGATTGGAACAAGAAATGAACCCACATTAGGTGTGTCTTGTTCAATCGGCGTCTGTGGAATCGCGACACACGCGGTTGAAATGTATAATTTGTTTCACAAAATAAATACGTATTTCCCAAACAATTTAACATGCATAAACACACGTCGCAACAATAGATTTATTTTAATACAACACTTGGAACACGTCGCATTTATCCAACACTCAGATAGGCTTATTCAATTAAGAATATTTGAACAACCATAAACAAACATGCATAGTAATTATCACGTTTTATAAAATAGTAACAGTAGTAGGAAGGGCTTGAAAAAAAAAAATTAAGTGTGTTTTGTGCAATCCACACATGAAAAAATCTTGACACATGTGGTTGACTTGCATTATTTATTTCAAAATTACACGCATATTTTCAAATCAATTTGACACACCCAAACACACTACATCGGACCAATAGCTTTATTTTAAGGTGGAAATTCAAAAACTTTGTATTTTTCTAACACTTTTTCAATTAAGACCAGTTAATTTAATCTTAAACAAACAAGCAAAGTAATAATCGAGTTTTATAAAAGAATTTTTTAAGGTCACTTCACGCAGCATTTTCCCTATCTCCGTAATGTTAAAAATGACCATGTGTAAGGAACATTTTTGAAAAATTGACCAGTTGTACAGTCATGAATATTTTTTGACATTTATTAACTGTTTTCTTTATTTTAATGAGAGTTTTTAAATTTTTGATTAGTTTTTTAAAAAAATTATATGTGGAGTAACACGTCAAAAAAATTTTAAAACGCAAAATTCTTAGTACATTTTATACATAATTTTTTTTAATAATTTTTGACAAAAACTCTCATTAAATACTTATTTGTATAATATTTATATATGAAATTACAAAGCTATTTAGTAAATAGGTTTTTCAAAAAAAGTTTTTTGGTTGAAATTTTCACTTTTTAGAAAAGTATTTTGAAAAACTTACCTTTAACTAAACATTCCCGAGCCATAATTTATTTTGCTTGAAATCT
>BMAV01008260.1:0-14186 GCA_019973955.1 Trichonephila inaurata madagascariensis
AATATTTATACAAGCCACTTTTTTTTACTAAGAGATTATGAAGTAATTTTCTACGAGTTTCAAAATTAGAATAAAATAATTTTAAATGCGTTTGACGAAATCTACTTGGATCACTCATTATATAGAAGTAATAATGCTTAGTCACACACGAATATATCATTCACATATCACTAAATTAATCCTAATCAAACTTTTTACGAAAAACATTTTTTTTATATCATCCACGGCGTACTATCGAGGGGGGGTCTGTATAAAAATTCCTGTGGGATTTTTTTGAAAAAAAAAAAGACCCATTAATAAAACTTTATTTAAGTCCCCTACACATGTTGGGGCCCCAGGCTTGGGGGCCCTATCTTATAGTATTGGATCCTCTGATCCCAAAATCTTTTTGGAAAAATTCTTTTAAAATAAATTAAATTAAAAATGATCTTAAAAAAAAATAAAAAAAAAAGGGTTTAAAAAATAAAAAAAATTAAAATTTTTTTAAATTTTATTTCTATTTATATGAGGTTTTAAAAATTTTTTTAAAATATTTTTTTTTTCGGGAACATGACAGTAAAAAATCAAAACGTAAAAAAAGCGTAATTGATCAATTTATTTAAAGTTGATGTTCTACTTTATTTTAGGTTGATGTTTGGCAGAATAACAAGTTGCCACATACCGCATTTACATGCAATACAAACAGACTTGAGGATTTTCAAGTGGATTTCAGAGCAAGGAGAGAGAACCACCATAAGTTTCAATCTAAAAGGAACGACGTGGATTTTTAACTTTTATGTGTTGTTTTAGTGGGAAAAATAAAAAATAAAAAACAGGTTTCTTATATATTTACCTCAGGAAAGTATATAAACACAACATCCCCCAACACTACAAAGACGAATTTGGAAATATTTTAGTTTTATTGAGCATTTTAAACTTTAAATCGGCGTTATGTTTTGGAAAATAATGCAAAGTTGGAAATAAAAAGATGATAAATAAGAACAATTAAAACTCTTAAACTGGTTATCTTTAAACATCCTTTTGCAGCTATAACAGTGACAATTAAATACAAATACACATTAAAAACATTTATTTCAACGCACATTTCTCTTAACGTAATAAAAGCATACACTCTTACAATGGATGGCTTTTAAAGTTACTATTGATTTAAAACGCTGAATTTCATCCATACTAGCAACAAATTACTGCAAAATGCAAAAAAAAGTAGTGAAAATTTTTTAAAAAACACTCATTATGTGTGTGTGACCTCTGATTTTGTTATTCAATTCCTACCAATTTATGTATCTTGTTCAAAATTTCAATCGTTAATAAAATATTTTTTATTTATCCACTCAAGTTCAAATACATTTCTTTTAAACTTGTAGTGGATGACACTTGATGTTAATGCAGTTTTTTCAAATATTAAGTCATTAATTCTATTTAATTCATTAATAAATAGTAACAAACAAAAATAATAGTCCAACACCCTATATAAAAAGGAAAACCGCTTGTTGTGTCCCTGCAGCACAATGGGTAGCGCGTTGTATTTCTATTCCAAAGGTCCTGGTTTCGAATCCCACCTGGGATGAACTAATTCCTGAGAATGTGGCTTCTATTTATTTATTATTTTATTGGAATAATTAAATTTAATTAATGAATAAATAGTAATAAACAAAAATAATAGTCCAACATCCTATATTGAAAGGAAAATGGAAAATTGCAAGGAAAATCGCTTGCTACTTTTTATTTAATATTGCAAATATATTTTTAATATTAATTGTGATTATTTAATAAAAAGTAACTAAAATAAAAATTTTCTTTGCTGACCTAAGTAAGAATTGACTTATTTTTTTTATATATTGCTTGTTTTTTATTTATAAACGTCACACTTTGGAGCTACACGAGAGTTTTTGGTGATGGATCTCTTAATTTCGAACCACGGTCAAGTGACAAGGATGATAACCGAGATGACTCCCTTCTCGTCAGCAATGCATATCACACCTACGTGAGGACTTTGAGCCATGACAGATTAATGTGTATCAGCCTTTCTACATTGCTGTGCTTTCAATGGCACCACGACTCGACATACACGGACACGAATTTGCAACCATGATTTCTCGGCTTCCGAGGCTCTATTATGTCCTCTGAAAATCATTCACATGGAGAATGATTCAACTAAAAATTTGATTGCTGATGGCATTTTGATTTTTGAAACTCAGATTAAAAATAAAATCTATATTCTTTCAAGATATATCAAAATAATTGTACTCTTATCATTGTTTAAGCAAATATCGATACAAATTTATTTGGTGCATTTTGTGAAATTGCACAAATTTTATAACATTGTCATCTACTTGTGGTTCCAAAAGAATCATATTTTATATATTGATGTGTAATGCAATTATTATAGCATCATTCGATTCGATATGACTCTATCCCATATAAAATTATTTACCTCACTTTTACTATGGCAATTTAAAAGATAAATATGGGGAGAACTCACGTCCAGGCTATGTAAAAAACCCAAAAAAAGAAAAAAATATTTTTCAATGCATTTAATTTCATTTTTTTTTTTTTTTCAATTTTACACACAAAAGAGTCAATTTTACAGAAATTTAAAAATAAGATAAGGATTTTTTACGTAACAAAACACCTGAAGAAATCCCGACGTAAATCGAAAAAAAAAAAAAAAAGTAACGATTACTCTTTTTTTTTAAACGGCAGGTTAAAGAAAGAAAAAAAATTGCAGTGTCGCGTTATCTTGAAAAACGTAAAGATAAAATATCTGAAAGTAGCTCCTTTTATTATCAACACATGTGACAACACAACACAGGTGACTTGAAAGTCGCGCCATTAATGTTTTACAGGAATAAAAAAAAGCAATAATATTATTTATATCGTTACTTCAAAAGATTTGATAGCAGCAGAAACAGTCTCTAAAAGCAAGGGTAAAATTCTTGACCGGTTCATATTTTAAAACACAGCTTAGAAGAGTTTCCTAGTACATTTTTGCGAAATTATTTTTGGGGTTCAGGGTTTTAAAATTTTTTAGGGTCTGAAAATATAAAAATTTTAAAACAGGTAAATTTTTTAAATTTAAATTAAATAATTCGAATCTTTTACATATTATTTATAAAGGAAATGGGGCTTCAAAAGGTATAAAATGTTTAAAATATAATCATAATTTTAAAAAAATTATAAGCATAGAAAATAAGAAAATTTTCTATAAAAATATTTAAAGTTTTACGTCAACATCTATTTTCTAAAATAGTAGCTTTTTAAATTTTACTACTATGTTGATTTTTAAAGTTAAATGTATTCTTATTACACTGTAGCTATTTTATATAAAATGAATAATAATTTACATATTTTAATAAATAAAAAAAAACATTTTAAAAATTGCAATATTTTACAAATATTTTGAAAAAAAAAGATATATAATATAAAATTACCCAGGGTTTAAAAAACGTATATAATGCATTTTATAACTACAAATTTTTTTTTCTTTAGAAACTACTATTTTAGAAAATAGGGGGCAACCAAAAAAAAATATTTATTATAAATTTTCATATCATTTTTAAAATTATTATTATATTTTAATAATTTTATACTTTAAGCCTCATTCTTTTAAATAATGTTAAAAAATTTAACTTTAATTTAAATTTAAAAAAATTTTCCAAAAATTTTTTTTTAGACCAAAAATTTTAAATCCCCCCGAACTCCAAATACCTTTTCATTAGAAGAAAAATTTTTTTTAATTAGATGAGTAATGTTAATAAAAATTCTCTAAATAAATGTTTCTTGATAAGTAATATAAATATTTCGAAGCACTTTTATTGAAGTAAATTTCTTTTGATGCTTTTTATAGTTTTACGTAAAATTAATACAATTGTAAGTTAAACCTTTCGTTTAAATCATTACTTAATTTATACATAAAAGGGAAAAATTTTTAAAAAAATTTAAAAATTTTTTAAAACCCATTATAAAAAACTCCTTTTTTCTCTAAACTTAGCTATCTTGTAATTCTTAAGGAGGAAAAAACTTTCGTTTTCTCGTCATCTGACATTGCTTTGAATTCTTTCCATCTTTTTAATTTTATTTTGAAATCTTCGTCTGCCATAACATTTGTCAGAAGGATTGAATGTACTCTATATTACGACTTAATTTTTTTAGATAAAAATTTTATGCGATAATTTAGTCTTCAAAACCATATTTTTTTCCCGTTTAAAATTTTTAAAAGGAAAAAAAAAAAAAAGAACAGTGGCTATACTTCAGAAAAAAAGTTTATTTATGAATCAAAAATTTAGTAATCCGTTAACACGAAATTGAATAATTTAATTTTGCATATAAATAAATTATACCAGGTTTTACTTAGCTTATAGAAACTCTAAACGTGTTCTACAGGAAACAATTTTAAAAGATACTTACACAAGTATTCTTGCTTGTACAACTGCTTACGTTTTTTTTAAATTAGTTTCATCATAAATAAAAAGCTAGAAGCTTATTCAGTAAATAACTCGTTAAGTATTGCAAACGACAAATACTTGAAAAAAAAAACCGAAATTAGTGCCATATTTAGGTCATTTAAGTTCTGAATGTAAATTAAAACCCTTTTTTAAAAATACAGTACGTGTAAGTTCATCAAAATAGTTTTTTTTAAAAAAAAACACTTGTTTCCCAGCTTTAAAAAGGTTACATTTACGAGGTAAGTTTAGCGTAAACAATCTATACGATATTATATTTTTTTTCAATTACAATGTATTCATAAAAGGAAGCGACCAGCGACCAAAAAAAAAAAAGAAAGCTAGGATTTATGCTACAAGTGATTAAATACAAACAAGGAAAATAAAATTTCAATGGTGAATACATTTTTATAGTGCTGAAGTAGACTTTTGAGGTCAAACCCGTGCATAAGTTTAGCATTTTGGTTTAGAATATTTAAAATAGTAATACAACAATATCAATTAGCATCTTTTATATTACAAAAACTCTTAAATATTTGAAAATTTATGATTAATTTACAAACTCAATAAATTTTTAACTAAGATCAATTTTTCCTTTCCCATTTTCATTACTTTTAATGCAACCTGTATTATCTAAAAAAAATTCACACTTCAATTGAACGTTCTGAAAATATTCTAAAAAATAAAATATTTAAATTCTTCCTTGAAAATAGTTATATAAATATCTCTTTTTAAAATAATTCCTATATGAGACGCCTATATTTTGTAAAAAAAAAATGTTTTATACATTTAATTCTTTCAAAAATGGTGATTAAAAGGTTGAAAATTAAGTTTACAAGTTAATAAAATCATCTCATATGATACAATCACTATAACAACTAAAACTTTATTTCACAGTTTATTATCAAGAGCTAGATGACATTAATAAATAGGCTCTAAAAAGAAGAAATGACCACATAAAACTAAGATGTAATTAGAATTTCATTATAAAATAAATGGACAAGGAAAATGGAATAATCAGACTTAACAAGAACCAAATAATGAATAAACCGACACTTGAAAAAAAATTAGAATTAAATATGATATAGAGCATTGAAAGAATAATTAACTCGACAAAAATATTGCTAGTATTTTTTTCCCTTCAAGATAAGTTAATAAATACATAATAACTGACTTACTGAATAACACATAAAACATACGAGAAAACACAATAACATGTTATTAAGCGGTACAATAAACCGAAATAAGTAATAAGAATACAGCTCGTGAATGTTTTATCATTGGCGCTTATTGATTCGACAGTTTTTTTCTTAACGTTCCCGTTTACATAATTACGTTCGGCATATGTTCCATTTTGACATTCTATATAAAAAAAAAATCGAAAGGTTCCCGTTAAGACCGATACGTTCGGAAACCCGTGTTTTTAAAAAAGCTAAAATGGATAATATTTTATATTTGGTATTAGTTTAAAAAATTTATATAAAATTTTTTAAAAAGAACAGTATACAATAAATTATTTAATTACAATATTTGGACAAAAATGAACATAAATGCCCATTTTAAAAATATTCTTTTTGTGAAAAAATTTTTTCCCCTTTTTAAAAAATTTAAAATTAATAAATTTTGTTTTTGGTTTTTATAAAAAAAAGGGGGGGAAAAAGCAAATTTACAAGGTTTTAACTAAATTTGTTTTTTTAAAATATGTTAGGTGGGTTTATAAAAAAATTTTTTACCAGGGGATTTTTTTAAGGGGAAACCCCAAAAATTTATTTAATTTTGTTTGTATTTAAATAATTTTTTTCAAAATATTTAAAAAAATTTACAGGGTTTAAAAATTAAGGAATTTAAAAATATAATGAAATTTTTTAGGTTTTTTTAAAAAAAGGTTCCAAGTATCGGGTTTGATAATATTGTCCATTTCCTAACATTTTAACCCCAGTATAAACCATTAAGTGAAAAACCCTGATTCCCCCCCCTTTTCCTTAAAACCAAACGGGTCGAACGTAGTCGGATACCTTAAGTACGACAATGACTAATTTTAAATGGGGGAAAATTTAACAATAATAGTAATTTAATGCAAGTTTTGATAATTATAAGCTTATAAATTTGAATGTTAATAGCAAAATTTTATTGGAATGTTTTTCCCAAACTAAAACCCCGGAAAAATATTAATGAGGAGCTTAACTCTAAAGCTCTGTAATAATAATGGAGAGGACCTTTAAATATGATATAAGAGTGAAATAAAGTATATTCATTGTCAAATGGTCTAAAGTTTTAAATTTTTCCCCAAAGGGTTTTATGTTAAAAAAAAAAATTTATTTAAAAGAAAAAGCTTATTTCGATTAGAGCAAAAATATGTATATTGTTCCGATACGTTACACAATTACTTCACACATAATGATCGATAAATACGAAGTATTTGGAAAAAAAACTAAGCATTTTTTGAAGCATAATGATGAGCATTTATAGACTTCACTTCATTGTTTTATTCATTTGTTCATTGTTTCATTAATTCAAAATATTCAAGGTCGTACCACAAATATGATCAGTTTCAGCGATAATGATGGCCGTAAAGTGATCGCATTATGTGAAGAATACTGTATTGTTTCATTCAAAACCGAAGAGATTCTAATGATAAAATCCACTTCCATTAGTAAAATATTGAGTCCGCGAATGGTCCTTATCCCAATTTAAAAGTTAAGAATAACATTGGGAACTAGATTTTGTGTGTTTAGGTCAATAGGACATACAAGCTTTGGAGAAAATGATGTTGTACTTTTCAAATGTCTTTAAATTCCTTCCTGCAATATTTTACAAAACTCTATCTGCAAATATTTGCAAAACTTTTATTTCTCCTAACTTTAATTCTGAAGAATCATCTAATAACAAGGCAGATATTTTGAATAAAGCTACACTATAGTACAAATATTAAACATTTTTTTTTTATTAATCTACTTAACAAATACGTACTTGGCCGTTCATATTTTGACGGCATTGCCATCTGATCCCTAGATTTAGCGATTGCGTACTTTACCACCTACCTTTCTTCGGAATGATCAGTCTTTAATTTCAAATTAAGAATGGATAATATTTTTTCAAGAAACATATGCTGCTATATAAAAGCAAAACAATTGTCTACAATCCAGAAAAGGAAAAGAAACGTGCTTTGATAATCATTTCAGCATTCGTCAATGGTGGAAAATAGAAAATATACAAAAAAATTCAATTATACAATAACTTTATACTGGATTACATAAAACGTTACTCGGAAGATTAACAGAAATTATAGTATAATGGAATGACTTTTCACATAAAATACCTCTCAAAGAGACAAAAAGTACCTCAAAAAGATATCAATTTTGTATATAAAACATATATGCGATATCAGAGAAATACATACAAGAGAAACATAACCAATAGGGAGTGGTTATATGGAGAAAAAAATTCCTATTAATCGGAATCTACCTGTGTGTGGAAAACATGTTCTATAGTGTGGAGAATAAGAGAAAAATAGTTAAAAAATTAATTTCAAAATTTAATATTGCCACAAAAGGGTTGAAGTTTCGAAATAAATGAAACAGCACTTATAATTTTGGTTAGATGATTTTAAACTCAAAATAAAATGATTTTTTAAGAATATAAATAACCAAAAGCTATAATTATTGATACGTAATTGAGTACTGAGTAGTGAATAGATCATCGTACATTACAACACATTTTAAAACCCCCCACTCTCTCCCCGCACCATCAAATCAGTGCGATCCAAGCTTCCCCGTTCTTCTTGCTTACGCACTGTAAATTAGACAGTAGGTTTTTTAAAGGCTTAATGCAACAGAAGTTGTTAAATGTACCTGTTTCTTCTTGTAACTATTTAATGTGTATCATCTCATTGCAATAAACGTTTAAAAAAAATACTAAAATGTCTGTTTCTCTGTAAAAAAAATTACTTTTACTTTTTACCAGAAAAAAAAGCTCAAATACGTAAACTTCATTCTCCTTGTGGCAGTATTATGAATCAAAATTAATTTATTATTTTTTCCTCTTCATCTATATACTAGAGAGCATTTTTTCTGCAAAGGTTTTTTTTAAAAAAGATATGCTTTTAATTAATAAAAAAATCCTAAACTGAAACAAGTCTTAATACTTTTAATTTTCCTCTATACTTAACATTACACAAGTTTCTAAAATCTGTTTCAGTTTTCAAAAATTAAGAACAAACAAATTTAGTAAAACAAAATGAATAACATCATATTTATAAGAATACTGGATAAATTTCACAATACACCATTAAACTGTAAAACTCAAACTGCTTAGATGAAATGTACATAGCTAGACAGAAACAAAAATAGATTGAAAAACATTCGATATACATTTGTAAAATCCATGCTATTTTTGCTATAACAAAACATTCCCAATTATGAAACCGTCTATTGAGAATTTGGTGGAAACCCCTTCTCGTTTTGCAAACAATCAAATAGCGAGCAATTTAAAAGTTAACGTATTTCAATAATGGTAAAACCCACGCTTTTCTATAAATAATTTTCAATAGAAATTCGTTCTCACTGGTCATGTTTTGTTCATCAGCTTTCACACGTATTTCAACGAAAGGAAGATTTTAAAAAAAAAAATTCTTTTATTTTTCAGAAGTCAATTTCTAGACAATGCTCAATAAATATTATATATATACAGGGCAGTTAAACTTTAAACATAAAAAAAAAATGAGTTAAAAACTGGTTAAATCTAGATTTCTTCTTTTCCCGTAAAATTTTGGGACCTTGTGTTGATATTTTATAAAAAATTTAAATTTCCCAATAAAAATAAATGGAAATTAAAGTTTTTAAGTATATTCCAAAAAAAGTACAACGTACTTTCCACTATATAAAAAAAAAATATTTGCCTTTTAAAATTTTTTAAGAAGGAAATTTAAAATTTTTTTTGTTGCATATTTTCAAATTAAAAGTTAAAGAGGACATTTTTTAATTTTGGGTTCTTTAAAAAAATTTCGACGGTATATTTTGAATATTTAAAAATATTATAAAAAAATCCAATTTTTAAAACAAAAAAACTTTTTGGGGAAAACTTTTTAAGACGGAAAATAATTAGATTTATATCTAAAGAGTAGTAGCCATAAATAATAAGCAAATAAATTTTTATTTAAACCGGTGGGCAAAAAAAGGCCCCAAAGTTTTTGCTGCCTTCCCAAAACAGTCAGAAACAAATAGACGGGAAAAAGTCTCTATATTTTTGGGCAAATATATTTTTAAAAAGTTTTTTGCATGAAGAGCAACAAGGTAAATATAGGTGCAAATTGACTGACATTAACTTGCAAGCTGTGAGGAGAATTTCAACAAGAAATGTCACTCATGATTTCAAAAATATTGAGGAAAAGTGTGATAGGGTACATTTCTCTCATTAAATTTATTCTAAAAAGAAATGTGCTCGCTGCTATATGAAGCTTGCAGCTATGAAAGTAGCACAATACACAAATTGAATAAAACTGTCTTTATTTAATTTCTTATATTTATTGATTTTTATGGTACAGTTTGTACATTTTCTCAGATGCAATGTTAACTAATGAATGTAATCACATTATAAAAAGGTATGGCCCTTTGGTATCAACCTCTATAACAATGTGGCCCTCGAGCCAAAACAATGACCTCCTCTGATTTAAACTCTTTTCGAATAAAACAAGTAATACAAAAAAAAAATTAAGTCAATTCCTACAAAGGTCAACAAATAAAATTTTTATTTTAGTTACTTTTAATTAAATAATAACAATTAATATAAATATGTATATACACATGACAGAATCACACTATTAAGTGAAAAAATAGAAAGCGATTTACCTTGCAAATTTTCATTTTCCTTTTTATAAATGGTGTTGGACTATTATTTTTGTTTGTTACTATTTATTCATTAATTAAATTAATTATTCTAATAAAGTAGTATAGTAAAAAGAAATCACATCCTCAAAAATTACGCGCTATCCATTGCGCTACAGGGTTGCAACGAGAAGTTTTGCTTTTTATATATGGTGTTGGACTTTATTTGTGTTTGTTGCTGTTATTCATTAAGTAATGAATTAATATTTGAAAAAAACTGTATTAACATCAAGTTTAAAAAACTGTATTTGAACTTGAGTGGATGAATAAAAAGTGTTTTATTAACGAGTGAAAATTTGAACAAGATATATATTATATATATATATATATATATATATATATATATATAGGGAGAGTGTTAACTAATTGTAGGGATTGAAAAAAGACTTTTTTAAATAATATTTGAAACTTTTTATAAAACTCTTAAGATAATTCGAAATTTTAGAGATAATTTTTTTATTTTGTAAGATATGATTTTTTATACCAAACTATTTTTGGAATTCAAGTTTTATTTCCTTTGCTGATGCATCATATGATTATCACATTTATTTCGTAAACATTTACGAAACCTACAGCATGCGAACGGCATGATGCTTCGATTTTAAGTCTTCCTATGATTTATTTTTTCATGTATTTTTTCAGTAGCAATATCAATAACAGAGCCTTTCATTTTGAAGAAGGCAAACGTCATATAATGATAGCTCGAATACCTTTTCTTCAAAACAAGTGTCGGAATGCCGTAGAAAATGTGTATTAAGAAAAGATTACAAAACATGACGTTCAGTTTGAAGGAGTTTTCTGCAATTTTGTACGAAAAAACACAAAACATTGAATCATTTTACAAAGTTATATCTTGTAAATAAAGTTTTATATTATTTACATTTGAAAATAGGTTTCAGCCATTTATCACGACATTTCGTATATTTTAACCGTTTTTAAGCCAATTTCAACAAATCCGCTTCATTTATATATAATGAAATAATTAAAAGTAAAAAAAAAAAAGGTTATCCTTTTTGTATGTGATACACGTGTAAAATATTCAACTAAAGCTCCACAAGCAATTTACGAACTTCACAAAACACATACTGTAATGGATGGTCGGTGCTCTCTATTAGTGTGAGAAAAGTCAGAAAGAGATGAGCCATAGTCAATACAAACTCTATTTATTAACAGATTCTCAAAAACTGCACAATTCAACCACCCAAGTTAATAAATGCGCAAATTGATAAATATGGAGAGCAATAGCTGAGGTAGACGAGAAACTAGAAGAATTAATAATAAATCGGATCACTTACACATACACGTCCAAGCAATACACCTTCTTATATTTAAAGATGATTTCAAAAGTAATCTAATCCAATTTAATGACTAATTGACGTTAAAGTTAACGACTAATTGACCAAACTGTAAGCTTAATATTAAATTATATACGAAGCGCTTTCACCTAAGCTTTACGTTAATTACAACTTGCAATCCTGTTAGATTCTAACCTCTATCTCTCTCCTATAGAACTTGAAAGTTAATCTTTATGTATATGTGATTGATGAAGATGAATGATATGACTATGCAAGTCAAGGTTTCTTTAAGCCCTGATTTGCATAATCACATCTTCTTCGGAGGTGGAAAGTTTTCAACAGAATAATAATTAAAGACCCATTATTCCCCAAGAGGATTAATTGGAATAACGTGAATAGACCCGTTTCCAATACTGTTTATTATAGCAATAGAAGCTAAAATCAAAATTATTTGTTATTTATTGCTTATAAACATCGAACTTTGTGACTACACTAGGACTATTGGCAATAAATTTCGAAAATTTGAGCCATAGTCAAATAACGAGCGACACCTCATTTGGAACCCCTTTCACCAAACCTCCAAACCAAGTCAATGTAAGGAAGAGCCTCTACACATTTGACTGACATCGGCCTTTCTACCAATCTTATCTTTAGTAACACCATAACTCGAGTCTTCGAGTCAACAGAAACAACGCAGGTCACGAGTTTGTGACCATAACTACTTAGCTGCTGTGGCCACATTTTATTTCTTAATATAACTTTTACGCTGTAGTTTACTATCCATATCAGTCAATATGACTTTTTACTACTCGGAGATATTTAAATAATTGGATAACGTAACTTTTAACGTAAATTTTTTACAAAGTCACCTATAGCCAAAATAATAAAATCACGACAAAAAAATGTATTTAACCAAAAAATTACAGAGTCACTATACAAAATTGAAACCTAATACATTACAATATAATTTAAGAAATAAGTATTCAAAAATGAAAATGGATTGCATTCTAGCTAAGCAAATAAAAAAAAATCGTAATTTGCAGAGTCAGTAGAATTGAATAAAAGTCTCCTATTTTGATACAAATAATATTGGATAATGTTTTATGAAAATAACACTTTAACAGATTTTATTAGAAAAATAGTTTTATTTCCGTATTACTTTATCATCAGCTGAATATTTTGAATTCATATAAACCTGTTGACATATGTCATCCTTAAAATGCTTTAAGTCTCGAAAGTGTCGCGACAGATAAGATAATCCCCAACGTTCTACTGTTTGTTGCCAAGAATATTAAATTTTCCGAATATTCATGATATTGACATCATGACATAAACATTCGAGTTCATACATTTGTAAACGCGAATATTTCTTTTTATTTATATCAGCAACTCTAAGAACCTTACCTATTTATAGAATTTGAACTTTTAGCATTTTATTTAAAAATTCATACTTGTTTAAAAACATGTTCATAAATGAATCATCTGACCAAGTATGAAAACTTAAAATAAGAATAATTTAGAAACAAAAAATATGCACTTTTTTTTAATTCAATCATTCAATTCAAATTAAAATAGTTTATTGAAACTTTCCCTATGAATAAAACAACTACTTTACTGTTTCCAATTCCAAAGCAGCTTTTGCTACAGACATATCAGCATAAATTAAGATAATCTAAGTATATTAATTTTAAGAAAATCACACATTTCGTGATTTAAATGCCACAGGCAAGAAATTCTACATTTTTTAAAATTTAAAGTCCCTGTTAAAATAGACAAAGTCATTTGATATAGCAGAGAGATTCTATCCAAAAGTATTGTCACGAAACGTTCTTTAAATGACGATTTACCATCAGCGACCTTTAATGTAAGTAGCCAAAACAAGACAGTATGAATATTACAAAAAGAGAGTAAATCTAATTTATTCATCCAATTCCTTCTATTTGTTATCAGTAGAGAACAAAAAAGAAAAAGTTCTTGGATACGACTACTTTGGGCAACTTTTTTAAAAAATAGAGATAAGAAGGGTTTTTTGCCGTTTTTAGATTTATGTAGTACATTTTAAGAGAAAAAAGGTTAAAATTAAGAAGAGAAAAATAAATTATTACTGGTGAAAAAATGGGTAAAAATTGATAAAAAAAAATTACATAAACGGGGCCCGATCTGTGTACAAATAGTAAATGAACAAATTTTCCAATTTTGATGTATTACTTTGCTATTCCTTTTTGAAATGACCTTTAGGATAAGAGATATTTTAATTTTTACAAGAACTAGAGCACTATCTTATTTATTATATGAAATTGCTTATAAAAACAGTGAGTATATTCACATGAAGAACTGTAAATTTGTAATAAAACAATGATTGATAAATCTGAAAGTTAAAACACTTTTACTATTATACAGAACATACACAAAATTTCAGCAAATTATTTTCAAAGTTTTTTGAGGAATCGCTGTCTCCGTTTGAGTTTTTCGTGGGGGAAAAACACATTTCGAGAAAAAGGCATTTTAAAGTTTGACATATTATGTAAAGTTATGGCATCTGCTTTTTAAAACACGATTTTTTTTTC
>BMAV01008261.1:0-160862 GCA_019973955.1 Trichonephila inaurata madagascariensis
AAAAGTTACTTGCATTGTATTTCGGGAGAGGATATTTCTCTTCTATATAAATTAGTACTATATTTATTTAACAAGAAAGATTTCAAGATATTAGTCCTTTTTTTTTTGACATGATATGTAATATTTTCTTTGTTAGCGGGTAAACATGAAAATATTTTATTAGTAGTACTGTTTATCTTTCTTTATTAATTTATTTGCTACAGATCTTATTTTAAGAAAGATAAGAAATAAATTTCATACCTTTTTCGACTGAAAATCTTTCGTCTGATACTCATTATTAATTTATATGCTTTCATTTTTACCCAAAGAAAAATTTGATTTTTATGGATATAGACTAAAATTTACTAGAATATTCTTTTTATTAGTTTCTCTTTTAATGTCCTTAATACTCAAATGATTTTAAATTTTTAACTATTTAAATTAAAAATAATCGAAAAATGTTAAAAATGTTAAAAATTATCGAACTGTTAAAAATAATCGAATCCAACATTCATGTTTGACTTAAATTATGAGATGAGATTTTCTTAATTGATCATTTTTATATCAGAACTTTGCTAAAAAAATCTTTTTTGTTATATAATCGGCTAAATTTCTGTGACGTCATAGTCACGATAAATGCAATCATGTGTTTCCAGCTTATCAATTCATGTGCTTCGTTGTTGCCAACTTATGCTCTTTGCAGAAGCTTTCTCTTAAAAGTACATATTTGTCACTTTATTCAAACTAAATGCATAAAATAAGATTTATTTTAAAATTTTAAAATGTTTTTGATGGAGTTTTTTAATAACTATCAGACATCTCTACCCAATTCTAAAATTAAAAAATTTTTCAAAGTTTTACGAATGGAATAACTAGTGCAAGTTTGTTTAATGTCAGTTTTGAATTCAATCGAGATTACGAGTTTGTCTTCATCATGCGACCATCATGAATTTAGTCCATTTTTTTCTGTTAACAATTTGGTTTCCGAATTATTAATGAGCTGTCCCTATATAAATATAAATAGAACCTTATTTATATTTAAGTGAAATTCGTTATTAGAATGCGGGCGTTGAATTCCATTGTAAAACTGATACTTTAATATTGGTCTCCCTTTCTCTCACTCTGCCTCTATGTGTGCGTGCGTGTAAAAGACAAAAGGAATTGTTATTGTAAAGAAAGATAGTTTTAAAAAATCAAGATAAATAATTTGAGTCTTAATAAGATAAATATGAATTCAATTCGCTTACAGCAATTTAATTTATCATTTCAGAATAAAACTCGTAAAATGAAAAAAGAATCAAGAAAGCTGTATCATTATATGGCTTTAGTTAATGATATATGATATTCCGAAAAGGTGTAAATTTCAGTTTATGACATAGGATATAGGTGTACTTGTAGCACCATACACACAAATGTCAACCGGTTCTTAGTTTATTGAACGTTGTAAAGACTGCTCGTTCGGGTGCAAATAGGCTATGACCCGCTGAACGTAGACTCTATCATTCTTTGCTGATGATGTTGCCATGGCAACGAAGAGGCTACGAATATCTATAAAATTGATTGTAGTAAAGGAAACTGTAAAGTCGAAAGGAAACTTTACTGCATTAAGCCGATAGCTTAGAAGATGCCGCAACAAAAATAATTTTCACACCATCTGGAGTTTCTCCAGTTTACAAATAAAACTGAAACAAAAAGTTGGAAGTAGAAGAACGTTGCAAATAATATTATTTTTCCTTAAACGCTTTGAAAGCTTCAGAATATCCTGGAAGGAATGGTTAAGTATAAAGTATTGAGTTTGAGAAGCATCATTTAAATTTGTTTACTAAAATGATGCAATGTAACTGGAATTTGCCGATATTTTAAACTTGTTTTATCAGCCTATTTTGATGATTAGCTAGAGTATAGTAGAATGTAAATGCTTAGACAATACTAAAATATATTCAAATCCTTACATAAAGTAATCAGTAACAAATTTAATTAATTCTGTTTTTATATCGAGCATTTTTATTTATTATTACACAAATTAAATGATTGTTAAACGATGAAAAAGTTAAAAACGAAATAAAATAACAAAAATTACCTTTTTTAAACCAAATTTAATTTCTTTATTAAAAATTTTAAATTTTTAAATTTAAATTTTTTTCCTGGTCTGTTTGGATTTTGATACAAAACACAATTTCCTTTTTTATCTCCAAAACTGTCACGTTAGCTCTTTGAAAACAAACTGATGCAATCTTGCATCATTCGTGTATTCTGACCAATAGTAAAATTCTTTAACGGAAATCATGTGAATCTAAAAGCTTCCAGTTAAGAAATCTGTAAAACAGCTGAGGTCTCCAAAGCGAACAAAACACTCTTTTGTGAATTATCCAAAGACCACGCGTATCTGTGCTATGCTTTTAGTGATAATGCTTTATCTGCTGTCGTAAAAAATGAAGTAAAACTTTAAAACCCCCATGCTTTCAATGACTGCAACAAATCAGTGAAGCTAATGTTTAATATTAATAAATTCTCTACTTGAGAGACAAAAAGGATTTGTAAACTGCAGATAAAAGCATCAGACATGAATTGAAAACTTAAAAATATGGATGATAAGCAATGCTGACTTAGGACAGCTTTTTATAATTTATATAAAAGGGTGCGGGATAGGTTTATTCGGCTTTGAGATTAGTCAACCTTACCCTTTCCTGTTTGTAATACTAGGGGAAATCTTTTGTAAAAAATAAAATTCTTAATATATTCTTAAATATGTGTTTGTGTGTGTGTTTCAGTTCAATGCCATCAAACTAGTTTAACCCCATTTTAGGGCCTAAGTCCCAGGATGCACTTGGATTTTTATAAATTTTTTTTTTATAATTTTTTTAATTTTGTTTAAAACGTTGGGAATTTTTTCTTCTATATTCCCATTGATATTTTGAAATGGGTTTTGTTATAGGATTCTTATGGTTTCGATTTTTTTTATTGATTATTGGGGGTTGAATTATATATATTTAAATATATTTAAATATATATATATATATATATATATATATATTCATTTCAATAATTTAATCATCATGAACAATCTGTTTAACAGGCAAGTTATCTTCGTTAATTTTATCCTTTCAAGATGCTTTCTATGCTTTTGAGAATGGAAATACAATTTTGAGAAAGCATTTCTTGTTTATACGGTTATATCCTTACAGTGAAAGTAAACATTTATCCGTATTATCATCTATTGTCTTTCTTCGTGCTCTAGGAAAACCAGCCAGGAAACATTTTTGGAAGAGCTTACAGATTTATGTTTTTCTGAAAAGTTAACTCTACTCTGTGAGCTACCAGACAACTCGTACGACTCAGTTTGCTTGCTAGATTTTTTTTCAACTTATAGCTAGTACATTTTCATAGTGCCTCACATATGTCAACTCGGAAATAAGAAAAGCCATTTATCTGGAGCATCGTTACCAATTGTTTAAAGAGTTTTTTCACAAAACTTTTCCAAGAGGATTTCCTCTTGTTCAATACATGGAAAAACGCTATTACGCTTTTATTGCAAAAATCTCTCGCTTCCCTTTATCTTTGCTTATTTTTTTATATCTTCCTCCTTCCTCTGTTTTTCCCCTATTTTTAAAACTGCTAATCTTTTGAGGAAGTATACATGTCTTGTACATCAGTTAACTCCAATTCGAGCTTTTTACCTGTATTGATTATAATTAGCAATAAGAATAAACCGAATTATGTAAAATAAATACAATGCATATATTGTATATTTATTTCAATTAAACGTACGGAAATTAAATTTAAAATTCTATCCTAGATAAAATAAATTATTTGACGATATTTTCAAACCTCATTTCCTCGATTTATTTAGACAAAAAGTATTTTGAAGACACGAAAACAATTAAATAAATGTCATTTACAAAGTTAGTTTTAAAATAGGTTAATTTTTTTTAAAAATTTAAGACCTTACAAATAATTGCAAGTTTAGCGATAAGCAACTTTAAGTCATTATTCTATCAATAGAATTATAAATGCAATGCATTTATAATTCATAAAAATGTAATACAATTAAATTAAAATTAGTTTATGATGAGAAAAGCATATACGCATACGTATCGAATTCAAATTTAAAAAAAAAACACTTAATATTTTATTATTATTATTATTTTAGCGTGTTACTTTTTCATTTATTTCTTACTTTTTCGCATATCCTCATTGTTACACTTTTAAAAACTTGGCGTTTTAAATTTTTACAATAACTTTATCCAAGAATTTAACCTTATTTTTCTTTTCTCTAGCCTTCAGCCGCCTCAAGAGTTCCAAACGTCAGTTCTACGTGTTAGATGACAGGCACTGGCGTCTCTTTTTCTACCGCTGTGAAGAAGACTTCCGGAGTTCCAAGCCACCCCTAGGGTCCATCGCTTTATCAGAAGCGGCCATCAACCTCACCTCCTCGGAGGATGTCCACCAGTTCGTTGTCCAGTAAGTTAATCTCTCACAGCGTACTTTAGTTTTTATTGATAGCATCCTTCAACATCGACTTACACCACTTGATCTGACTTGCAACATGTTTTGTAATGAAGATTTCCCTTGTGTGCTTTTCCTGTCAGCGTTCCACTAGAGAGTTCAATTCTCTTTTGTTTGATTTCCTCTTGCTAGAGCGCCGATGTTCTTCCTTTGTTTATTTTTGCAATAGTTCGTGTAACGAATGGTACATCAAGAATGCTACATCCAATAGATTTACACATCGAAAAAAGTTTTATAAATAGTTTATTCGTAGATATTTATGGACACACATTTAAAAATCAATACAAAATCTAATCTTCTGTTTTTCCTCTAGTGTTAGTATAGAAATTTTCTTAATTTTTTTTTCTTGGTGGATTTGTAGAATATAAATCGCGATAAAACACTTTTACGATCTATCGGCAACCGGTAGCTTTCAGTTATGCTTAAGTAGTGTTCATTTACTTATACAAATTACTTATACATTAAAGTTACTCTAAATCAGTCCTGACCGAATCAAATGTTTTCAAGGGCTACTTTGATACAACCAGGCGTTATAGCGGGTGGCATTTAAGATAAACATGCTCTTAAAAAATGAATGAAACCATGTGATTTAATATAATGTACACTTGAGACTTTGGTTAAAATGATATTATAATTTATCCTTTCTCTCATTTAATTTTTTGTAATTTTATGACATATTCATGTTTAAGGTATCCGACTACGTTTGGAACCATGATTTTGCAAAAGCGTATAAATGGATAATATTTATGATATTTAGTGTCACTTAGATAAGAAAATGTATATAAAATTGTTTTAAGAATAGTATTACAATAAAAAGTTATTTACGTACAATATTTTGGTAAAATTAACATAGAATGACCCATTTTCAAAATAGTCTCCTTTTGTGAAAAATACTTCTATTATAATAATATTTTGCCTGCATATATCACAAGTCTCTATACAGAGGCTCAACTAGAATTTTTGAAATATATAACTTAGAAGTGGGTTTATCCATGTTTTACAACAGAGGGTAGAAATTTTAAGGAAAAAACGCCGATAACTATTTCAATGGGTTGTAACTGAAAAAAATGTGAATTTTTCAAAAATCATAGTTGAGCCTCTGTACAGAGGTCTGAGCTATACAGGCAAAATATTATAATAGAAGCATTTTCACAAAAAGAAGAACATTTGAAAAGGGTTATTCTAGTTAATTTTGCCGAAATATTGATGTTTAAATAAATTATTTTTGTCAAAATGTCCTTAAAACAATTTTATACATGTATTCTGATCTAAGTGACACTAAATATCATGAAAATTATCCAATTATGCGGTTTTTTAAAATCATGGTTCCGAACGTAGTCGGATACCTTACCATTGCACACCTTAACTGATTTCCTAAATTGACTTGAATTAATGAAGTACGCAATTAACTCTTTTTATATTATATATTTTGCATATATACACTTTTAACGAGAAGCAAAAGTTTCAATTGAAATATAAAATCGTCCGTCGTGAACCCAATTTAAAGAGACGGCGCACATGTGACCCGCGGGTCTGTTCTAAACCATCACGAATTCTATTTGAAGATGAATGTTACAATCTAGAATCCCGATTATAATATGATAATGGTATTATGGGGAGCATAATTTGATTTAACAGGTACTGCTGTACATTAAACAGATTTTGGTGGAAACAATAGTCGAGTCAATGACTCAATTTACACATCGCTGACCAATTCTAACCTCTTGGCTAGACTGTCCAAGTTCCGTTGAAGTGACTGAAGTGGCACACGAACATATAAATACTTGCTTCAAACTGCCACACTATATTTCCTCCTCCCAAAAGAGCTGCTTGATAACTCCAAATTCTTGTTAGATGAGATCGGTCTCCTAGGTTATTCATATTCACAATACATCCTCAGAAGAGTTATGAAGTTCAATTACTATATATTGAATAAAATGAATCTCATTATTCTACAAGATCTTTTATGAGATTCCTATTCAAACACTATACCTCCCACTTATGAAGTTATTGGGCACTCTACAATCCTTTTTTTAAATTTTCTGTCTTAAATGTATGTTATGTTCAGAAATATTAAGTTTTAAAGTAATTGTCAACTAATTAAAATCTCAAGGGGTTTTGAATTTTCTCCAAATACGTGATAGCACAAAATACAGCATATGATTTAAACAACACAACAAAAATACGTTATTTTTCTTAAAATTAATAAATGCTAATTATTAGAATTCTATTGCAATATATAAATTTGATACAATTAACACAAAATATAGTAAATACGAAAGCTAATACCTTGGCAGAATTTTAATTAGAATAATTGGCAAAAGAAACCTTATTTGAGTTGCTGGTGTATATTTTCATATATCCGCACAAAAATAAATGTATATTTTGGAAACTGATATGTTTCCTTAGTTTAAAAGAAGCAATCTTGATAAGAAAAAATTCATTTTTTAAGAGTGTAAGTTAATATTAAAATGCTTATGCTTTTGTTTTCAGACATTTTGAATTATATCAATGTTTTGTATATTATAACTAAAATCTCCTTCAGTTTAAAAGAAATCAATGAATCAATAAATGATTAAATATTTACTGATATTCTTTTAAATAGATTAAAGTAGGTGATAATTTTTTGAGACAACACACACTGAAAAAATATTCTGTATACGTACAAGAATTTAAAAAAATACTTTTATAAGTAAACGTTTCTCCGAACACTTCTCCTCTCATCTTTATTCTTTGATAAATAACATTTTCGAAAACTATTTTTTCAAACAAAAATAAGACGAATATAATATACAAAAGGAAGTTCAAAGAACTTTTTCACCATTCCAACGTTTTATTTTATTACATTTCGTCACCAATATAAAAAAAGACATTTTTCTATCATCACATTCCCTCTTTTTTTAGAAACTCATCTGAATCTGATCCCGACAAATGGCTCTTTACTTCCATTCCCAAGCGAAATATAAAAATCCCATGTACATGCTCAGAAAATTCTTATAACTTTTTTCTTTCTCAAAGGTATAGGCCTGAAGGATTGGGAAAGTACCTGTTTCAGTATAGAAAAGTCTGGAAGATTTCGGTGACGAAAAACTTTTAGTTCAATGATATGATTTCTGTTAGTGTCAGAATCATTTCTGTTAAGTTGTTGGTAACAATAGAATTTTTTGGTTGCAAAAACTAGTTTTCGATGTAATAACTTTCTGTAAAATACAGTGAAAAATGACTTTTTGATTCGTGTCTATTTCTAGTAAGATTATTAATTATTTTCTAGAATTTTTTTTGCCTATTTTATGCTTATAAAGATAAGACAATTCTTTATAGTGACTAGAATATTAAATAAATTAATTAAAACCAAATTCTCCATGATATTTTCTGACGAATAATTCATGATATATTGATAAATAATGCAATGCAAATTTTGTTAGTATTCAGATATTTAATAAAGAAATAAATGATACTGAGAGATATTTTATTATTTTTTCTTAAAGGTTAAAATAACGTGTTAAATACTAAATTAGTTAAAAAGAGACAAAATAAACTATTAAATTAAGTAATTTTCATGAAATATAAATCTTTTCATCTGACATAAGATATATGTGATGTTAAATAATAAAATGTGCTTAACATATTTGCAAATTTTTGTAAGACAAAAATTGAAAAATAATTTTAATTCAAACTAAAATGTTTATACCTTTTTATTGTAAAATAATCTGCAAGAGAAGATAAATAAGTTCTCGTATTTTCTCTCATATATATATTCTCTCATAATATATTCTCATATATTCTCTCATATATATTCTCTCACAATATATATCCTCATATATTCTCTCATATATAGGCTCTCATATATATTTTCACATATTTTTCCCTAATAGGCTGCATTCCAGCAACTTAGCCTTTGCAGGCACAGCAAGTCCCCAAAAGTGAGAGACATTTCATACTGGCCCCATCTATGTGCGCCTTGCTACCAAATTTAGACGCTTGAATTTATTTTTAATCGAAGCACTCATCGGATGCTAAACATTGCCGTGATTTAATTTTGCCGAGAGTACCAGAGCAAATTGATACTCAAGGGATCTTTTACATATCACATAATCATATGACATGCATGCCTATGATTTTCACCACCAGAAAATCTATCGACTCTATCCGGGGTCTAACCTGCAACCTTTTTCTTATATATTAATTCTCATACATTTTCCCATACATTAATTATCATACATCCAAACTTTATTATTTTATTTTCATTTACAAATATGAGTTTTTAAGTTTTATACATGTTAAATTCGAAGTTACATACATAGTTTAATTCGAATAGTTTAGTATATATATATTATATATATATATATATATATATATACTATATATATATATATATATATATTATATATATATATATATATATATATATATATATATATATATATATATATATATATATATATATATATATATATATATATATATACTACTATATATATTATATATATGTATATATATATATATATATATAATAACTAAACTATTCGAATTAATTGGGGCAAACATGTTTTTCTTGTTTGAGTTGAGTATGTGATTATTAGTGATGTCCCGAACCACCTCAAACCCGTTATATCTGTCTTTAGGTAGTGTGACAGATCGACTTGGACTATAATTTATTCGTTTTAGTGTATCAGAAGCTCAACTATGAGCCTTTCAATGGGAAGCTGTTAATTTCATTTTTGCGCTCTGTACAACACTTGTTACTTGTACTTGTTCAAAGATGGATATTACTCCGGAGAACCATTCTAAAATAAATCACTCTTAATTAACACATTTCTATGACTGTGAGAAATATAGCTATGGCAGTTGGTGTGATAAAATTAAGTGTTTCAAGAATTTTAAGAACTTTTCAAGATTCTGGATCGTCGTCTCTAAAAAGGAAAAGAAAAATGTGGGCGAGAGCGGAAAATTACTCCAAGAATTGATAAAATTTTAGTAATCAATTGCAAAATAAATACAAGAAGGACAAGCACAGACCTTTGACGGGATTTATTGGATAATGGTGTTGAGAGAGTACCTCAACTGTACGGAAAAGGCTTCTGGAAGGTAGCCTTAAGACAACAAGACTGAGGAAAAAACTATTTCTAACTCATAAAATGATGAAAAAACGTTTAGCATTGGCTAAAAAATACCGATCATGGACTGTTAACCACTGGAAGAAGGGGATTTTCAGTGATGAAACATGTATTTGTGCAGGGATACAAATCAAGTGTAGTTTGACGGAGTGAAGTTGAAACTTTGTATAGATCATATCCAACAGACTGTAAAACTCCCTTCTTAACAGATGTGTTGGTTTTCCCAACAAATGGAACTGAAAGCTTAATTCCTCTTAAAGGCATAATAAATTCAGTCAAATATATAGAAATATTATGAAGTAGGATTGTTTAATTCATGGAAACATTCCATGGAACATTTTAACATGATTTGGCCTTTTGTCACAATTCGAAATTAATCCACGCTTTTATGCGAAAAATAAAATAAAAAAATGCTCGATCGGCCTAGAAATTCCTCAGATTAAATTCCTATTCAAAACTTATATGATATTCTCAAGAATCGTTTTGCTGAAATGAATTGCACGACAACAGAGCAAATGATAAAAAGGGCTATATTAGCGTGTTTCCACGATATTGAAATGAAGAACATGTGTGCTACTCTACTGGAGTCAATGAGAAGACGTGATGCTAAAAGAAGACAAACTTCGTACTATTATACAGATTTTTCAAGCAATTTACTGCATGTAATGATAAAAAAGCTAAAATTCAGAAAAAATCACTTTTTTTTCCATTTGTCCCAATTAATTTGAACAGTATGGTATATATGTGTGTGCATGTGTGTGTGTGCGTGTGTGCGTGTGTGTGTGTGTGTGTGTGTGTGTGTGTGTGTGTGTGTGTGTGTGTGTGTGTGTGTGTGTGTGTGTGTGTGTGTGTGTGTGTGTGTGTGTGTGTGTGTGTGTGTGTGTGTGTGTGTGTGTGTGTGTGTGTGTGTGTGTGTGTGTGTGTGTGTGTGTGTGTGTGTGTGTGTGTGTGTGTGTGTGTGTGTGTGTGTGTGTGTGTGTGTGTGTGTGTGTGTGTGTGTGTGTGTGTGTGTGTGTGTGTTGTGTGTGTGTGTGTGATGTGTGTGTTGTTGTTTTTTAAATTAATAATTTAAACTCCCATTGAATATTAAATATTTTTTAATTTTGTATAATATAATTCAAAATATCATTTATGATTATTAACTGTTATTGGAATAATATGCTTAATTAAAGAACTAACATTATAAATTGACTAACTCAAAATATGTGTTAAATTCTCATATGAAATTGATTCCATACCGAAATATATTACTTACGATATTCACTTTTATTAGAATTGTATTTAAATTGAGGAACAGTTTCAGCGAGGATATTTTTTACATTTTTGAAGATGAATAAATTTTCTTTAAGATATATAAATACTTAAAGTTATTGAAAGCGAGATTTAGAAGGGATAACTTCAAAAAAAATCCTCACAATGTAACCAAATTTAGAGTAAAAAAAGAAAAGATAAGTGTTTGACAGAAATAAAAATTTCACATTGTTGTTTTCTTTTACCTGTTATTTTCAATTAACTTTTCAAAAAACAGGGCTTCAAACGCTGAAAAAATTAAAACCCTTTAAATTTGGCTAAAATTTATTTTTTTTAAACATTGTCACGTTTATTAACCACACAAAACAGTTTACTTAGTAGGTTTGGTTAATTTTATAAAAATTGTGATTGCCGCTCTCACAATGATTATGATGGATAATTAATAATGTTTTTGGTTGAAATGATTTTAATTTTTTTAAAGAATATAAGAAAAAGATTATTAAATCTTTTTGGGATTGATTTTTTTTTTTAAAAAAAAAAAACATCTTAAAAAAAAAGTTACTAACATATTAAGTCGAATCAGCGTCTATTATGCATCACAGTTCTTTTCTCCGACTGAACAAAAACATTTATGGAATAATTACAAAAGATACCAAATTAAACAACATAACTTTAACAACAAACTATTATATATCAGCAAATAAATTAAGTAATCAGATAAATAAGATTTATACATGAATTATATATATATTGAATTAAATCAGACGATAAAAATATGGAAGAGAATATTCAACCTAAGCAGTATCTATATAACTAGTGTATAATTTAAATCGTCGATTAAAAATTGGTTCAAAACTAAGAAAAAAAATTTAAATAGAACAATATATATATATATATATATATATATATATATATATATATATATATATATATATATATATATATATATATATATTTATATATATATATACATATATATTACAATACGAAGCAAGTATTTCTGCTAACTTTGAATATTTGATTGATAAAAAATATAAAAGTAAAATTTTACTTTTTCTTCCTTTTAGAAGACATTAATAACTAATAACAATATAAAATCTCTAATTGTTTATTTTTTTCTTAGCACTCTTAATGCTTAAATTATATTTATTTACATTTTTAAAATACGTATTCAAACTAAAAAAAAATTTCAATATTTTTTCCATAAAAGTGATTTATAGATTTATATTGCAATTCGCTGTTTTGAAGCATTTAGATAAAACTTTAGCTAGTCGATTTTCTTAAATTTTTGTCTTAACCATTAGCCATTTGGGATAGAAATAAAATAACATAGAAGAGAAACACTTCCGTTTCAAATATCATACATCATCCGGAAATGTCACTTCTCAAACTAGAAGCAATCGCTGTTGCAAATTATAGACAAATAAATCTTAAATACCAGCTAAGCGCAGATGAAACGCAAACCAAAGTAAGAGAAACTTCTAAAAATGAATTTAATTACCTGTACTTATGAACATTAATTACCTGCACTTTCGTATATTCTGAAAAACTATCTACGAAAAATAAAAAAGGAACATACTATTTCAGTTCGACAAAGGAAAAACTCTCGTATGTTCTTGTATTTAGATACACAATAATTTTCATCTTAAGAAAGAACCGGATTGCAGTAAAAATACAGTAGAACCTGTTTTTGTGCGGTCTTTTTTTATGCGATTTTTTATGTGTGTGCTTTTTTTATGCGGTGTACGAATTTCACAATGGCTTTGGCGCCACTGTTTTGGGACCCCTCCCCCTCCCCTGAAAATCAGGTTTCACTTTTAATATTTTATAAATTGGGTAAATACGTATTTAGCGTTAGTCAAGTCTTAGACACCTAGAGTCCTGCCCCCCCCCGTGGCAGGACTCAATGGCTTTGGCTCAACTGTAATGTTTTCTATCTATTTACCACTGGTATAACGGAGAATGTTAGGACCCCTCTGAAAGTCAGGTTTGGCCTATAATATTATTTTATAAATTGGGTAAATACGTATTTAGCCTAACAAATATGGTCCTCTAGAATCCTCCCCGTGATGCGGATGTACGCCGATTTACTCCCGCACAAATGTAGACACTTCAGCAGCTCTGTTCATTTGTTATAAACAGTCTCCCGACAATACGCATTCAGTTGCTTTCTCTCAACGCTCCAGCAGCCCGCGCTTGATTGAAGACGAAACTTTAAATGACAGTCACATTATCAATAATTTGATAGATTATGAAGACTGACACGAAGAATCGGATTCTTTGAGAGTGGATAAAAATATGCAGGGATCCAGCTTTTCAACAAATTGGAAAAGCATTTTCTTAAAACAGATACCAGTTAAGAAAGGTGTATAAAATTCCAAAAGGGGTTTTAATAATGTATGTCTGGTTATCGCGACATTTACAAGCAACTGACCACCCGACCTTTTTCACAAAAACTTATCTCTTACTTTATGTTGCCAAAAAATAAATCAATTGAAATTGTACCTTCAAGTGACGAAAGTGATCTTGAACTTATTAATTACAGGGCTTTGGATTACGATGAGTAGCAATGAATTATGTATGTTCATTTTGAAAACTGATCCGTGTATACAATGAGGAACTATATATATATGTTTTAAAATGTTTCCATGGGTAATATTTAATTATTTATTTGGTTATGGAAGTACTCTTACATAAATTTCATAAATAATTGGCATATTTTATAAATGCGACTTTTTGTATGCGGTCCCTACCCACCGCATAAAAAAAATTTCTGTATTATTTCCACGAATTAGTTTGTTTTATGTAAGAATTTATGAAATTTTTGAATATTTTTTGTGTGATTATTTTTATGCGGTCCCTATCTACCACACAAAAACAGGTTCAACTGAATACCATAATTTTATTAATTAAAATTAATATGGTATAGTTATCTTCTCATTTTTTAATTAATTCAAAAAGAATTTTAAAAATCCTTTTTCGTTTTAATAATAATTGTATTAATTTATTTTATTTTTCCAATTGACAAATGTACATCTTTTATTTATTTTTATTTTCAATATTATAAGAATTACTTTTTAAATTTGAGCTGATTTGTTCAAAAAATGAAACAGATTTCATAATAATCTTCTATTTTGAAATATAGCAAGATAAGTTGAAGGATAAAACAATTTTAAATTAGTCAAAGGCTCACACATATTATTCAGTAAAATTTTTATAAAACTTTCAAAAATTTTATGTAATCGTAATTTAAGAATAAGCAAACTATTATTTCTCATCACATATGTTGTTCTTTATTGCGAACCAATTGAAATTTCAAACAATTCTGAAGAATTCTATTGCAAACGATTATAGAAAAATATAAAATTACAATTAAAAAAATGACTTTCCCTTTTATTGACTCTTTTAAATTGAATTTATTCATACAAATTATTCTGTAACCACAAAATCTGAATTTCTAAGATAAACTTTCTGAAATAAATACCGTGTTTTCGTCAGATTATTTTACTATAGATACTTTTCAGTAATGCTTCAAAATTATCTCTTATCAAACATCGAACATAAAAAGTATTGTAAAATATTTTCAAAAATTCATTCATAAATGTCACTAACTTAATTTTTATTTTCTTGAAAAATCACCAACGACTTAAATAATGTTAATATGGGCTGAAAATACTTTTGAAACATTAAAAAACTCGAAGAGTTATGTTCAAATCCGTAAAGTGGAATGTTTCTATTCTGAGAAATGAGCCTGATTACGGATTAAAATTACGTTTATGGAAAGCACTTCAGCTTAATCACAATGAGATACATATACAATGATTCACAAATTAAGTATATACTTAAGCGATTCTCTTGTTTAATGCATCGTTAAGCCATTATCTCACTTCGCATTAGTTTTACAATGTTAATGTATTCAGATAACTTGCAAGATTATTAGAAGTTAGCTTTAATTCTGAACGATTTATGTAGCATGCCCAAGTGTTATTTCTGTGAAATTGTAATATACATTAATTGTGATTTTTCCAGTTTTTTCTAAACATTAAAATATTTATGGATCAAATTAACTTAATGATACATCATTGAATATTTTTGAAACCTTATTAAAATTCTAGTTACTATAAATAAAACAGTAGCATATGAATTATTGTTTACGTAAAGCATTTATATCTTTTATATGAAAACGAAAGTTATAGGAAAAATCATTTATGTTATTTTAATACTCTTACAAAAATTTGTAGAGCACCTGTAAGTCTAATAAAAAACAATCAACAATTATGTATACCTTTTTTACTTTCTTAATAATCCTAATATATATCTAGTGCAATAGTACATATCTCTAGTGTTTAAATTAAAAATTTAGACTAAATTTTTACTTCTTTTGTACATTATTATTCATAACTGCATTACATTCTTTTGTCATTCGTATTATGCACATATTTTTGAGCTTATGCATTTTTTAGTTTTAAATTTTTTTAGATATATACGCAAACTGACCCAAATTTATTATCTATATATACTGATTTTTGTCCTTTTTATTTAAATAAATAGTTTAAATAAGTATAAAGTACGTACATTTTTATACTAAACGTAATAAACTCTCACTAAATCTTTATGTGAATTTTTTTTATTTATCTGTTCAATCTTTTATTCCTATTTCCTTTCTATTCAGGTTGGTTCAAACAGAACTTAAAGGTTTTTGTGTTGGATCTCTAAATGTAAATATTTAAACATCTTGATTTAATTTGCTTACAAAACTTAAAAAAAAACATTAACTCATTACTTATTAAATTGTGTTTAAATTTTCCTTTAAGTAATGCAAAAAGAACTTTTTTAAACAAAGTGTAGCCGATATATATTATGTTTCCAATGAAATCTGATCGAGGCATATTTCAAGAAAACCCTTTGACAATCATAAATTAAGGTATCCGACTACCCTAAAATTGTGAATTTCAAAAAGAGTAGAAATTTTTTTCTGATTTTATTTATTGTATAGGTCATCTTATTAGCTTTATAAAAACACCAATTGTTTTATTCTCCATTCACTGGAACAAAAACTACAAGTGTTTTAATAAAAGCAAATACCACTACTTTAAGCCAGATGTCACACTTTAAAATGCGTTTTACTCGAAATGTGTTTTTTTTGAAAATGCTCAAGCGGGGACAGCAATTGCTCAAAAAGTTTTGAAAATAATTAATTTTTTTTGTGTGTATGTTCTGTTTAGAAGTATTTAAACCTTCATATTTATCAATCACTGTTTTATTACTAAATTTACAGTCCCATATGTGAATATAATCGCTGGTTTTTGAGCAATTTTATATAATGTTTAAGATAAAGTGCTCTAATTTCTGTAAAAATTAAAATATCCTGAAAGTCATTTCACAAATGAATAGCAAAGAAATACATTAAATGTGAAAAATTGAAAAGTTTTTTTCTTAAACTTTTGTACATAATGGGCCCGTCTATGTAGTATTTTTGTAAATTTTTATGAAGTTTTTCCCATTTTAGTACCATAATAATTTCTTTTTCTCTCCTTAATTTTGGCATATTTTTTTTAAAATTTACTAAATAATTATAAGAAAAATACTAATATCCTCCTTTTAAAGAAACACCTTAACCATAATTCTATAAATAAGTATGTCAGAGATTTAGCACTAGAATCCTAAATGCTCAATCAAACGTCATGACTAGTTCTCATATAGTCAATTGCGTCATAGCATTCTTAATTATTAGTTGCACGACAATAGTGAATTTGGTACAGGTAAATCTATCTGCATGGACATATATATTTGTGTGTGATCTGGAAAGTAGATCAAAGTACACGCAACCCAGCATCTCCGCAGGCTTTAATGACAGCAAGAAAAATTGCATGCCATAAAAGAACTACAGGTCCAGATATAAATTAGTTATTTTTGGCTTATTTTCTCTTCGGTCTTTTCTTTTAACAACTCCGTTAATCTTATACCAAGACACCATCACGTAACAGCTCTGATTCAATTATTGTACACCATAGAAAGAAACATCTTCATAAAGATTCGATTGCTATAACGAAGATGGGAGTGTTATTGAAGGTTTTTATGCTCTTTGATAATAAAAAAGGGGGAGGTTTATAATGAAATAAATATCGAGAATTCAATTTATAAATTAGTTTTGAGTAATCAATTTTATTGAAAATAAATAAAACTGCTGTCTGGATTTTGTTTTTATTTTCGATTAACTTATTTCTTATGTGGTTTTTGTGCCGTATTTTATATAAATGCTTATAGGAAAAAGATATTCGATAACTATACACAGAGTTATATAACATACAAATATGAAACAATTACTGGTTAAAGGAATTTTATGCGTATAATTTTTCTTACGATTAATGTTGTTAATTTTAATAAGCCTCCTCAAAATTTATTGTTTTACTTATAAGAAGATAAAAGTAATATAATATAATGAAACACAAAAACCTTCCAAAAGATCTCGTTACATTAAGAAGTCTAAAAAGTTTTGATGTTGCAAAGTTTAAAAAATTAAAATTAATGCTTAAAATTTACTGCTATCTCATATATAATCAATATTTTCTAGTAAATTTATTCTTTATGTATACTAATTTTCTTCCTATTATTTTAAATGTATATATTGAGAATGTGCATAGTTTTTATTAAAACATAATGAACCCCACCCTCTCTCTTAAAATTTATTAATGGAATTCTATTTTTTACCTGTTATTTCTTTATATATATTCCAATTTCATTTAATATTGATCCGTTCACTATAACTTATAGAATTTTTTTCCCATCTCTAAATGTAAAAATTTCAATTTCTTAATATAATGCGCTTAAAAAATTTTTAAAAATTAACTCATTACTTATTTAATTGTTTTAAATTTCATTTAAGGTATCCGACTACGTTCGGAACCGTGATTTTAAAAAAGCGCATAAATGGATCATTTTCATGATATTTAGTGTCACTTAGATTAAACTACATGTATAAAATTGTTTTAAGGACATTTTGACAAAAAAGTTATTTAAGTACAATATTTTGGCAAAAAATTAACTTAGAATAATCTTTTTTCAAAATGTTCTCTTTTTGTTAAAAATGCTTCTATTATAATAATATTTTGCCTGTATATAGCTCAGCCCTCTTTACAGAGGCTCAACTATGATTTTTGAAAAATTCACATTATTTTCAGAGTTACCACCCATTGAAATAATTATCGGCGTTTTTTTCTTAAAATTTCTCCCCTCTGTTGTCTTAAAATATGGATAAACCACTGCTGTTTATATATTTCAAAAGTTCTAGTTGAGCCTCTGTAGAGAGGTCTGAGCCATACAGAGCAAAAACATTATTATAATGGAAGCATTTTTCACAGAAGGAGAACATTTTGAAAACAAATTATTCTAATTTTTTACCGAAATATTGTATTTAAATAAATTTTTTGTAAAAAATGCCTTTCAATTGATACAATTTAAATCAAAGGGACACAAAATTTGAAAAATTATCCAATGCCTTTTAAAAATCTCGGTTCCGAACCAAAACAAACTCAAAAATCAAAAAAAAATAAGAAAATTAACTAAAATTAAGAAGTTTTGGGGGACATTCAAAAGAAACCCCGGGCAGTGCGTCTCTTTTTCATTACACGTAAAGGGGGCACCGTATATGGTGGCACCTTATCGGGAGAATACTGCGCGTGCGCAATATTTGACGTTTCATAGCGACTGTGTAGTTTCACGTCGAGACAAGGTGGTCACAAGCTATCGCCCACTACTGAACATGAATAGTAAAAAGGAACAAGAGGTGATTTGATTTTTTGCTCAAAAAAGTTGAAGACCGTGAAATGCATCGACGGATGAAGGCTGTTTCGGTAGTACAGTCTTTGTCATTAAGTTATCCATAAGTTGGGAAACCTAATTTTAAAAAATATAAATGAAAATATTTATGATTTTTAAATCATTTGATTAGAAAAAAGTATTAAAATTGTTTTAAAAATAGTATTACAATAAAAAAATTTTTTAAGAAGTATATTTTGACAAAAATGAACATAGAATAACCCATTTTCAAAATATTCTCTTTTTGAAAAATGCTTCTATTATAATAATATTTTCCTGTATATAGCTCAGACCTCTGTACAGGGGGATCAACTAGAATTTTTGAAATACATAACTTAGAGGTGGGTTTTATCCAAATTTTACGACAACAAGGGGAAAAATTTTAAGAAAAAACACCGATAATTTTAAAATGGTTGTAACTTGAAAATAATGTGAATTTGTAAAACCCTGGGTTGAGCCTCTGTACAGGGTCTGAATACAGGCAAAAATTTTATTGTAATAAAGCATTTTCCTAAAAAGAGGAAAAAGGTTATTCTAAGTTAATTTTGCCCAATTTAAAATTTTAAATAATTTTTTTTTTGCCAAAATGTGTCCTTAAAACAATTTTATGCATGTAGTCTAACCTAAGTGATACTAAATATCATGAAAATTATCATTTATGCGCCTTTTTAAAATCACGGTTCCGAACGTAGTCAGATATCTTAAAGTGTTGTGGAATGGCGCAAAAGATTCCTTGAGAGGCGTGAGTTACTGAAAAGGGCGAGTTAATACACTTTCAATGACCAGTGCTATCAAGCCACTTTACAAAACCTTACACGAGCCATCAAGTCGAAACGCCCAGGCATGTTGTCCAAAGCCGTCATTTCTCTGCATGATAAATGTGCCAACAATTTTGGTGACTATTTTCGAGTATGTGTACTTTGTATAACTACATTTTTGATTTAATAAAATCGTTACCGTTACTTTCCACTACTGACCGGGTTTCATTTGAATGCCCCTTATAATTTAATTGTATTTCAGGGACTATAAGATGTTTGTGTATAAATCATGCATAAAGCAATGTTCATTAACAGTTGCAAGATATTTTTTACTTGAACGATGATACTTTACGATGTTAAAGTTTGTAATGATTATGAAAAACTCAATCTATACATATAAATAAAAATGAGGTTTCTTTTGTAATTTGAAATTAAAAGCTTTTTACTAAATGCATTTAAAAATATATACGGTATTTATATGAAAAAAATCAATTTTTAAAATTTTTGTCTGTTTGTCTCTCTGTTTGCTCCGGCTAATCTCCGAAACGGATGGACCAATTTTGAGGGGAATTTTCGCTGGCAGATAGCTAATGTTTAAGGGTAACTTAGGCTACTTTTTTTTAAAAAAAATTGGGGGTTCCCAAAAAAAAAATTTAAAAACCCAATGAAATATGAACAATACCCGATTCAAATAGGTTATTTATTTAAAAAGGGATTTTTTTATTTTGGGGCCTTCTGTCTAAAACGTTTTCTACAGTTATATCAAATTTTTTTGTTTGATTAAGTTGCTACCACTCTGAATCCCGTTCTTTCCTTTGTCCTAATGTTTTTTACATCCTCACCCCATGACGTGTCAAGGTCACTCCCTCTCCCCCTTGCTCAAAAAAAACAAATAAAAAAAAAAAAGAAACATCGATTCACGTGAAGAATGACATTATATAGCATAGGTTTTCTTTTCGAGAATACATAAAATAATTAAGTTTTTAAACTCTGCGAATTGAATAAACACTTTTTAAAAATTCAAAAGGGGCAAAATTGCGGGTAACAAGCTATTTAACATGAAAAAAGCATCAGAATGTAAAATTAACTTTTTACAAACAGATACAAATTATTTACACTATTTTTGCGTTTTTTCTCAATATTTTTTAACAATGTTTACTTTCTTTTACAGAAGGAAGGTGTTTTCAAAAAAACGATCCCAAAAAGTTCGGGCGTTATAAATAAAAAATCTTTTTTCCTATTATATCTAAACTTTAAAAAGTAAAAAAAAAGTTTCTTTTTCCCAAAAATTTCAAAAAACTTCTTTTTTGGGTTGTTTAATTTACAATTCATAAAAATTAATTCATTAAAAAAATTCTTTATCCTTCAGTCTGTATTTTTTTGATTTTCCTTTCCCAGAAGAAGAACGGTATACCCAACTATTAATAAATACTTTTATTGTTATTATATAATTTAGATTTTTTAGCATGAACATAATGAAACAACTATTTATTCATTTCCCTTCTCAACACCTTTCTTAATCTTTTTTTCTTTTTCATTTCAAAGGCGAATCAAATTAAATTCATTTAATTATCACTTTGCTTCGAATTTCAGATTAAGAATTTGTATTGGAAAAGTATTTATCATATACAAAATACATTTCTTTCATACAGGGAGAAAAATGTAGTTTTAAATTTACACTTTTTTTGTTTTCTAAAATTTTTAAATTCTTTTTTACGTATATAAATCCTAAAATTTTATTTTTGTTGTGAATTATTTGTAGAATTCTGGTTGAAATTGGTATTGTATTGACGCAATTTTAGAATTTTTTCCATTTTTTAAAATCTAATACGCATTTCCTTTATGATTAGGGCAAGTTGATCTCTCTGTTACATCCAAATCCATAAATAAAAGTACGTAGGCTATTCAATAAGTAATAAGACTAATTTTACTGCCACAAAACCCTCATGGAATTTAATTTTTGAAAAAAAGAAAAAGTTTGCTGTCTGATTTCAAAACTACCAATAGATGGCGTATACAGATCGTTTTTTTTGAGTATCCGTGATCGAACTGAAGCGTGTATAGGGGCGCCTACAAGACGCCCCGTTTTAAATGGAAGCAAAATCTCAAAAATGCATCGGGGCCTTTGTATGATACGATTGATTAAAACCTGGAACAAGAAGGGGAATAATATCTTAAACCCTTTTTCACAGCGAAAAAGGGCGGCCCACTACTATAATCCCCTACAAAACAACAAAAAAGTGAAAGGAAACATCCTTTCACCTACTCTCAGAAGGCAAAAAATGGAAAACCCGCTTGAAAGTTATGACCATTTTTTTAAATGATGGGTTGTGTATCAAAGCGTGAACCGGACTACCAAACGCTCGTACTACACGAATGTCCTGCGAAAAATGGTACAGACGTTAAAGGAAACGTCCATTGCCGGTGGCTTCCTATTGAACCATGACAATGCTCGACCCCATATTGCCCTTTCGTACTGGATGTTTTCCGAGGACAACGTAATTTTCAACACCCTCCATACAGTCCATAAAACTCCGGATTTCTGGCTGTTTCCTCCTTAAAATCATTACAGGCAAACGTTTTGCAACAACAAAGCATTGAAAGGCTGCGGAGGCGTTTTTGAACCTCTCAAAAAAACGGATTTTTTACATTTTTTAAAAAAGCGGACAGAACTTTGGAATAAATGCATTACGTGCCACGGAAGCTTTGAAATAAGCCATGTACATGATGACAATTAAAAGTATTCTGTTTTTTTTTTAATAATTTTAGTCTTATTACTTATTGAACAGCCCTCGTATATATCAGTTATTGGGACACTTTACACTCACGCACATGCAATATAATCCAATTTCAATAATAAACTTTTCAGTATAATTTATTTACATTTATCTTTTAAGGCTTACAAAAATATTTTGCGGCTTTAATTTATATTCATATAACTGTATTGAGCGGGATACTATTATGCTCTTGTCAATAAAAGCCTTTATCTCGACATTAAAGCCTCTATGAATGGGGGTTTGCAGTAAAATTTGGAACATTCATATGTGAAAATTTAGTTTAATACCCTCTTCAATTTATTGTATTTCTACATAATTGCCTTAAGCAAAGCGGTAGCTAAAATCTTTTTTCTGCTATTCTAAAACATATTATAATAGTAATAATAAGCAGAGTCTTTCAAGAAAAAATTTTCTACTTGCAATCAAAATGCATTATAAGCATTTATTTTTCATAAGCATTAAATTTTAAATTGGCTGGTATCATCTGTGAAATCTTTACTGTTTTTCACGTAATCGTTTTCCCCTTATTTTATATGTTAAAACGAAATAAATTTAGTGTGTTGTCTGAAACAGTCTGTTATATTCTGTATCTTTCAACAAAGTAATACCTTGACTAACGCTACCCCTACTTACGCGAACATGGAGTTACGCGATTTTCAAATCTCCTCGATTCTTTTTTTGTTTGAGCACTACACAACTTTATTACTCACTCTCCTCTTCCTGTTTAGCTAATGTACATTTTCATACGTATCGAGTAAAATCGACGCTTTACCATAATAATATACTTTGTGTTATTTATTTCTTATCTACGAAGTGCGTGTTTGTTATTACTTGTTAAAAGTTATTATATACAATATCACGTCGTTCAAGAACTGCTGAATTCCCAAAATAGGAGCTGAAATTGATAAGTTCATAAAAACTGCATCAGAAAGAGCAAGGACATTGAAAAACTTGAGACTTTAGATCCAGTTCAATCAGAAGATCGAAAGGCGACGTAGGGAATTTAACAGAGCCTTAGTTTAATTGACAAAAGGTTACACACACACAAAAATTTTAGAAAACAGACTCCAACGAAGAGCGCATTTTACAACAAAACAAGGAATAAAAAAATTATTAGCATACTACGAAGAAATTTTGCTAGAGAAAAAAAAGAAAATCTTTGGGCGGCAGACTACTTTGTAAGTTTTTATGAAAAAAACCTTCTACATCAAAATAACTTCGTTTCGAGATTTTCTATTTGTATTATCTATTTTATTATACAATTTTTCTTAATTATTTTCTTTCCTCTTCGGCCCCAACTAAAAATAATTTATGTGTATTTATATGCAAATTCAACTTACGCGGTTACCACTCAGTCCCACCTATCGAATAAGTTCAGGGTATTACCGTATACCGTTAAAGACAAAACATTTTTATTCTTCATTTAATGTTATCATTTTTTATTCTTGCATTTCTACTACGTAAAGCAAATTAGAACAAGATTCAAAGTATTGTACAGTATGAGTATCACGCACGTCACTTTTCTGGAGGAGAATTCTTCAAAATAAGAATAGAATCAAGAATTACTTGCTTCGGAAATAATAACAGTGTATATCATGGCAATTAGGTTTCGACGGTGATTGATAAGATATTTCAGCGGCTACATATCGTGATGTTATAAGGTGAAACTCATTTGACCAGGGATTAAGAATATATGTTTGTTGCAAGATTGCGTAGAAATATTTGTAAGGTAACACAGGGTTTCTTTTTGCTACAGTAACTAAATGTAACCTTTTCTTCATAGAGGGCATTGAAAAAAGTTCTCTTGATGCAATAAAGAAAACATAAATATGCCCTATGAGAATGTATGAAAATTTTGTATTATGCGGGGCATGGTTCACGTGACCGACCTATAAATTACTAAAGGTTATCAACGTGTGCTACTAGCGCAGGTTGTAGTGAAATCTTAATGAGGAGGAATAAATTGATGAATGTGAAAGTTTGAATGTGCCAATAGGGTAGTTTAGGAGAGATAACGGTTGTAACCCCCGTAAGGATTTCTATGCACTGATATTTTAAACAGATCACTTTCAATAAAATAAAATTTTTATTTTTATACTTCCTGTTTTCAGGAAAAACTAATATTCGAAACCCCGTACTCTACTTGAGCATCTTTTCTCGAAAATGAACATTTAAATTTTGAACTAATTTTGAGGTGATGAAAAAGTAGAAGGACTCTCCTTTTCCCTCATAAAAAAAAAATCTCTTAACGTCCCTGTCCAGAAGTCATTATTTAAATGACTTTACACGTGGAAAGATTTTTTAAAATTCGAAGAAAGAAAAATAACGTATTTTGAAAGAGGATCCAAAATAATTCAGTATTGTCTCTTGTGACTCTAGTCATGATTTCTAACAAATGGAATGTTTTGTAGGCGTGAGCTGGGAAGTCTTCTTTATAACATTATAGTCAGGGAAGTCCTAACAGAGTGAAGAAACCATCTCACTGTAACTGAACATGGGGCAAATGAACTTCATGCTTAACAGGTATTTAGATAGTGTGGGAACTGTTTTCGGACGAGAATGTAGCTAAGAATTATATAGTTGAAGAGATGTTGCGTATGTCCCACTGGTAACAAAGCAGCGTAGTGCCTATTCATGATGGTAATGATAGCTACAAAAGTAAACTGAGAATAATAGGTTAAATGTACTTTTCTCAAATTACAGTATATTTAGTCCATCTGTTTATATACGAAACTGATCTGTCATGAGAGTGGTAGAGTGTGCTCCCTAAAATATCTATGAAATTTGCATATGTGGTTCTTATAGTATAATGGTGTAGATTAACCCGGGATCAGAAGCACGGGGTGTTCTGTACACCCAGCAACAAGAAAAGCCTCCCAGTATTCCCAAAAGAATGCGCAGAATCATGATTTTTCTGTAGCTGCATATTTTAGACATTGAACCTTCTGGTTTGATGCAAACACTCTAGCTCGAACGACTGAAACGTAATGATCTTCATAAGTTTATTCTAGGGTGCGGAGAACGCCCCACGACCTATTAAGTTATGTTTTTGATCTGCCTTTATGTCAACCATAATATGGCTCTGCACGTAAAATTTTTTTGACAACTGGTATACTAGTATACCACTCGCAAAAGAATTGTTAAAAAAGAAATTAGCAATAGTTGGTTCACTCCGAAAAAATAAAAGGGAGATACCGTTATTCTTCACCAGTAAACAAAAGCCTGGCAACTTCCACTCTTGGCTTTCATCCTAAAATTCCAATGACATTAATTTCTTATTGTAGAAAAAGGAAGAAGAAAGCGTTCTATTTATCTCTACTATGCATGAAAATGAGGATACTTTGAAGAAACCAAAGCTGGAGTGATGAAACCTGAATTAGTGAATTTTTATAACTAGACCAAAGACGGTGTTGATATCATTGATGAAATGTGTAGTATATATGATACGTTGCGATATATAACCATTAGCCTCTGCAAATATTTTACAATCTACTTAACAATGCTGTAATTAATGCTTCCATTGTCTATCATTCGGTTTTTCCTGATAAGAAACTGAAACGTTCAAAATTATTAGAGATTAGAATGTAACGTACAGCCACAGTGTGACATGAGATAAGAAATCTGGAGACAACAAAAAAACAAAACAAAAAGAAGCCTTACTAAAAACAGCATTAATCCGTCAAAAAAGGGGGCGGTTTTTTCCGGGAAAAAAGATTAAAACTACCTGTGTTTAATGTAAGAAAATATGTGCTTAAAGCATATGAATACAGTATACTCTGAATGCGTTTGGAAAAGGATCAAAATATTTTTTTCTACTTTCTACTATCCTTAACATTAATTACAATGTAAGTTCATTACTAGTATATATGTTTTATCTATGTTTTATTAATAAATATATAAAATTATATGTATATTAAAAAAAAAAAATGTTAAATTTATTTTTATAAAATTTTACCCCCATTGGATACAATAAATTTAATAATTTTATTTGAATAATTCAAAGCATATTTTGTATTTAAGTCAAGTATTAAGAAATTTTTAGTACTTTAAGTCAATTATGATGTCAAATATGCGTCATAATTGACTGAAAGTTTTTTTTCATTATTGTGGTTTTAAACGGGTACAACCTACGAATATGTGGGGTTTATCTGGCGTGAATCTTTATCATTCAAGCGTTATGCTACTTTTGTTCTTTTCCCCCCGTGCTGGTTTCGGTAATACGTTCAGAAATGAGGATGAAAACTCACCGTGTCATCGCACAGACGCTGTCTTGTATTGTCTAGACTCTAGACAGCAAGAATATATACAACATGTCGTTAGTCCATTACATTAACAAGATTTAAAACCATTTGAAAATCTTTGGAATAAACTAGAGCATTGTGTTGCTGCTTAACATCAGTTTTCAACGAACAACGGCACCCTCAAACAAGCACTGAAAGAGGAATTGGAAAACTTGCCTCAACACCTCCTAAATATTATTATGCACTCACATTATTTTCATAACTTCCCTCGAATCTCACAGTTGATATATCCTATACAAATATATGTTTGAGCAGAATCTGGGATACTTTCTTCGTATCATTTTACAGTTGTTTATCCAGGTATATATATATAAAAAAAAACCATTTTTTTGACAGTGAAGAATTCTTGTATTTTACATATCATGATATCAGTTCTTGGTCCTTAGATTTATCCACCAGTATATTAATGACAAATTTTCCTTTTTTTTTAAAAATTTAAAAATTTTGTATAACTTAAAAAAGTTGTTATTATACTGTAAGACAGAGAATTAAGTGAATCTGAAAGGTAAAAAGCCGAACATTCTGTTAGACCCAAAATTGAAATTAAAGTGTCCTAATCAAAAGAAGGTAAGATGTTTATACTTTGAATGAATACTTTATCACTGAGTGAAGATTAATGAAAATTTTAATTCAATTCTCAACAACATATTCATGGAAAAAGACATTCTCATTTGCAACAGCAATGAAATCTCGATTCCGATCTCGACTTGAAATAAATGCTGCTCTCTGTCTTGCAATGACATCATTAGAATAAAAATCCACAAACTAATTTCAAACAAACACACCTAGTAACAAATATCTCACTAAACATCTTTAATACTTAAATAAACTTAAGTTTTAAGTTTTTAAAAAACAAACTACTCTATAACTTGTCTTGTGTTAAATGGGTGTATTTCAAATTAATAAAAAAATTTAGGGGGGCCAATTTTCCCTTAAAATGGTTTCCTTTTTTAAAAAAATTATATTTTTAGTGGTCCGCCAAATATAAAATTATACATTTAGTAATCTATTAAGTTCCAAAAGTTAGTGACTACTGAGCTAAATGGACGACAAATCAGAACGGTCGGGCCCAAAGGGCAGAGTGCAACCTGGTGGGGAAATTAAAATTACTAAGGGGTTGTGCACCACAGGGAATCTGCTATTGTTTTTTAAAATTTCGCAAGCAAAGTATTAAAAAAAAAAGGAGAGGGTAACAACTTAAAAACCTTCCCAAAAATATTGGTGGCTGTTAAACATATCAGTAATGCATATTAAGAGAAAGAAGAAGAAAAATTTATACTGGCATAAAAAAAAACAAGTGAAGGATCGGTATGCGATGCATATTTCAGAAGTCCTGCAATATCTTGCCACTTTACGCCAGATGAATTTTAATGTTCCTCTGTTCTTTAATTGTTCTTTTTAATAAATAATTTTTCTTCTGGACTAATTACATTTTTGAATTTTCTTGAAAATTTTATTTAAGTAACCCACAAACTAAGTTCTAAATCTTTAATTTGCATAGACTTCATTTGATTATTGCACCATAGTATAATGATTAATTTTGAAATTTTCCAAGATAAATTATTATTCATTTCTTAGTTTTCAATTTTAAAATGTAATGAATTTACGCTTTAGAAGCTAAATGAATCATTTATATTATTTAACCGTTTTTTTAATTAGATATTATATTTTCTTAATTCAAATCGAATTCATTCTTTTATTACTACGACTTTCTTTTTATTACTTTTTCCAACATTACATTTTATCTGTCTTAAGGTTCAGCATACTTTATAACAATAAATATTTTAACACTATTGTAATTATTCCATGCCTTTATAGTTGAAAAATTTAATTTCAGAAATAATTGTAAAGTTTTATTTAAATTATTTTTGGGAAAAATTTTTATCAGATTTTTTAATTTTAATTTGTTTGAAAAAATATATTTTTTTGAGATTTGGAAAAGGGTTTTAAATAATTGAATTACATTTCAAACTGTACTTTACATATTTAGCTTTTGGAAATATAAGTATGAATAATAAGAGTTCTAAATGAAATTCCTGCCGCTGATTTTTGTACCTTTTACTAATCATTAATAAAAATAAAAGGGCCCCAAAAAATCCCAAAATTATTTTCCCAAAAAAGGAGGTTTTTTTCCCTTTAAAAAAAATTAATAATAGCAAGAAGAGATTTGATTTTTAAATTTTTTAAATTGTTTAAAAATTTTTTTAAAATTGAAGAAATCAAAACTTTTTTTTTAAAATTTTTTTTAGAATTTTTTTAAAGGCAAATGAAGCAGGAATTATATTTAAAAATTAAATAACATTAATTAATATTTATTTTTAAAATCTTTTAATGCATATTAGCTCGAAGTTTAAGTGAAAAACTATAAATAACAAGTTTATTTCCCCCAAAATACCAAATAAATACTTTATTTTTACTGTCCCTGTTTCATTGTTATTTGTGTTTTTTTTAAAAAAAAAGTAACAGTAAGAAAAGGAAAAATAGTGAATCACGAATACTTTATCAAAGAAATTTTTTACAATGTGTCTCCAAAATATTTCAGCAAATTATTCATATTGCTAGGCTCTGAAAAAGAACTTGAACGTTCTTTTAAATTTCAGTATGTATTCTGAATTTAGAATGAATAAATATATTTCTAAATTCATATATTCCATTCAAGAAAACTTTTTAAATTATTCTATGCAACCAAGGTTTGATTCGTTCTCATCCAAGATTGTGGCAACTAGAATACTGTGTTGTTTGTATAAATATGAATTTACAAAATGAAGATAGTAAAATATATATTTTAAAAAAATAAAAATTCAACGTTCTTTTTTAACTTAAAATATCTGAAGAATCTTTGTTTCACTGAAAATCAGTATTTCCACACAGCGGTAGTCAAAACAGGAAATTGGAATTCAGTCAAAACACACACATTTGAATATATATTTACTTCCTTATATTTCATTCCACGACAAAATAAAGCTTGTTTTTATGAATTAATTTTTTTCACATCTCATTTATAATATAAATAAGAGGTAATGATTATTGAATTTATATTAATGTTCCAAGTGGATTATCTCTAAGTTCTTATCACTTATATTTGGGTAAAGAATTTAACTGTACTAATGTGTGTAAGGAATAACAAAAAACTGTCAATTTTGTTTGAAAATGTTTATTAGTAGAATGTGTTTGTATGAAATACTCACTTTAAAAGATCCTTTTTATATATAACGTTTTTTCAAAGTCTATTAACTGCACTATGCCTTATAAAAATATAGTTTTCTTTCATAATTTTCATTAAATTTGTGGAATTTAATTATTATTCAAGCTATAAAAAAATATCCAATATTGATTTAATGCAGTATTTTGAAATTATAATTGAAAAACATTTAATATACTATGCCTTAATTCTAAGATACAATTCAGTCCTTATTTATATGTACGAGTACTAATGAATTTTTATCTTATCCTCATATAAAGACAAACTTAGAAATATTATTTATAATTTTGCTTAATAAAAGAGAGCATCTATTCATTCCTCCAAACATGTTAATGTTTTATTCAACTTAAATCTAAGTATTATTATTTTTAAATAAGACTATTATAAATAAACAAAAATATAAAACAGAATAAACTACATATTACTTAAAAAATTATCCCAGAAATCAAAAAGCAATGTAAATCAGAATTTAAATGCAATGTTTGTGAAACAAGGATGAAAAGGTATAGTAGGCGGCATATACACAAAAAAAAGCTTTTAATGATTGGTTAATTTAAAGTTACGAAAATTTGCCCCAAACCCTTTTCTTTAAATGAATAATGGAAAATTTTAAAAGGCCCAATGGGTTTTAAAAAAAAAATTTTAAAAGTATATTATAAATTTTTTTTTTTTTATTCTAAGGGGCTGCTTTTTTTGGGTTAAGCGTCCCCAGACAGGAACCCAATTTGAGAACATTATCTTGGTGGCATTTTCTTTTTTCAGGAGGCCCCCCTTTACCAAAGGACGTTAAATTTTAATTCAAAAAGCCTCGTCGGATGCTAAATTTTGTCATCGTCAAAGCTAAATTGAGACTCAAGGGATCTTTTACATGTCACAAAATCATGTGACACGGGTACCTACGATTTTCACATTCAAAAAAAAACGAGGTGTGCACGTTACCTCTAAACCACCACACCGACTACACTCACTCCTAAAAAATTTATAAGAAAAGCACTTTTTATGTTGCTCTGGGATTGAAAAAGTAAAATTTAATAAAAAAAAGGGTTTTGGGGGTTTCTTTATCCCTTCTGTTAAAAACATTTTAAGTAAATTATTGAAGTATGGCAAAGAACTTTTTGAAAAAATGAAATTTGAAATTCTTCATTTTAGTTTTTTTACATGTTCACTTATAAATTTATATTTAAAAATTTAATACTAAGTCATACATTTATTTTTATTATTTTTTTTTAAAATTCTAAAAGGGAAAAAGGGGGATATCTTGAATGCAAAAAAGTCAAAGTGCTATGATGACATTGGGTCAACCCCCCCGGGGTTATTCCCTTTTTCCAAATTTTTGCAAAATTAAAAATTTTTTATTTGAAAACCTTTATTTAAAAAACAACACTGGGGATGGCCTTTCTGACGAATTTTTAAATCTTTTTAAATTTTGTTCAAGCAATAAATATAACACCTTAGGGACCGATAATTTTTAAAAACGTTCAGGGTAAGTTTTATTTAAAATATAATAAAAACCCCAAAAATGCCAGGGCTTAATATGGTTTTGGGGAAACCAACACTCCGCTTGATTTGAACTTTACCGGTCACAGCGCTAGCGAAAAAAGACCCCACCCTTTCGGGCATTTTATGGCCAAAAAATGTTTAGAAACTAAATTCTGGTAAAATAAATACCAATAAAAATTTTTTAAGTTATTTTTAAAATAATTTCACAATGGGGGAAAAAAATTGTTGTTAAAGTTTTTTTAGCACCCCCAAAATATTGTTGATAATGGAAAAATATATCAAACCATTGTTTCCCAATAAACAAAAAAAGGGGTTTCCAAATTTGGGGGTTTAGATCAATTTGCCCAAGGGTACAACTAAAAGTTAAAATGAAAAAGGGGATTAAGAAACAAGACCCACCTGTCATTTAATTTTTCTCCGCCGCCTCCCAAATTTTACAACTTTTTAAACAAAAAAAATTTGGGAAAAATAAAGGGAAAAGTGGAGGTTTTATTCATTTTTGTAGAAAAACTGTAGGAAAACTTAGATTTGGGTAATATTCTTTTGGTCATACTTTGTAGATCAACAAAATGTTTTTTCCCAAAAAAATTTTTCCAAAAATTAAAAAAAAAAAAAATATCAAATAATTGAAATACCTCATTTAAAGGAAGACCTTTGAAAATATTGGATTTGAGGGATCTTTAACCTTGCCTTTTTTGGGTTAAATTAATTTTTTTAATCACATTTTTTAAGATAAACTCATTCTTCTATGATAAAATCATGAAGTACCTCCATGTATGCTTCAGGATATTTTTTCCCGCTAAAAAAGGACCTTTCCCCGGAAGGGCCCCCAGTTTACTTTTTTAAAAAAATGAAGGGGAAAAATTTTCCTTCATTTAATTTTTTGTAATTTGTAATAAAAGCTTCACATTTACCATGCCAAGCATGGATAGCCTGATTATCATAGGGAATGCAAAATATCGATTTCATTTCTCAAAAACGCATATTCCAATCCTCAATATTTTACTACAATGTTACTTTGTATCATCGCGCTTTTTCCTTTTTTGTTCGCTTATGAGTAGCGACATGATTGAAAATAAAGCTTATGGAGTCGTTACAGTTTGACAATGGGAAAACAACCCTGTTCCTACCTTTTTTTCCTTTTTTAACCCCCGACCTCCGGGTTTTTCACAAAGATCCTTCATTCATTCTGTAAACTTAATTTTGGTTTTCTTTGTTTTTAAAAGAATCAAAGTTCATTGGGGTTTTTGGGGTAAATAATCTGTCAACATCAATGTAAAACTCAATAATTTGTATCCATTTTAAAATCTTAATGAAAGGGGTATCTTTTAAAGACTAAAATTCCCCAAAAGGGAAAAAAAACCCCCAATCCCCAACCAATAACAATAAAAAGATACTTCTAATCTTACTTGAAGCAGCTTTTAATAACAGGTGAGCAGGATAATATACTCGATCAACAATCACACAATTTTCCTCTATCTTACCAATTTTTTTCAAAAATAAATTGAACCAAATCTTCACTTTTGCAACCGCAAAATCTCACCTTACAATTATAGTCTCGACATCCTCAATTATAATCACAATCTCATTATTGCCATTGTTACGACCTCAACATCCTCATTTACAATTATAACCTCTACATCGTCTACGAGCAACTTTAGATCACTTTAAATAGCCAACATAAGGCCCATATTACGGTTCCTTCACTAGGTGAAGTTTTCAAATCAATTCAAACTATCCATATAATGTGTTTCCCTAGGAATTATTTTGAAAATGAGTTGAGAACTCGTTACGATGTAAGATTATCATTGTACGGTAATAATTTTTGAAACTTTTACGCAAAATTTCTTGACCCAATTTCTTTTTTGTACATCATAATCTGATTGTTCCCTTTTGGGGTAGAGGTCACAACCCTATTTTTGGGGGACAGTCCTTTTATATTTTTCAAGCGGCCTTTTTTTTAATCTCAACTGACATTTTTAAACAAAACCTTTATAAGCGTGCTAATTCTCCGGATGCACCAGTTAATGTAAATTTTATCATAAACACTACACAATCTTAAATTTTTGTAGATACACTAATATTTCACTCATTTCTGGCAATATTTTAATCTTCTGTTAACTTGAATATTGTTTTTATAAATGAAATACCTTAATCCGTTTTGACAGGTGTGAACAATATAACATGTCAGCTTATTGTAAGCACTTTACATATTTTTTCAGTCATCCCTGTATTTATTTTTACAGATATATATTTTATAACACAATGCAATGCCTTTTTTTTATTATTATTCTAAATTTTTTAGAACGGAAAATTTTAATACGAAAAAAAACAAACACTAACATAGGAATTTAAAGGGGGTATCACCGCTTGAAAGGACTTTCCCACCTCTATACTACAATTAACCCGATTCAAATTGTTTAGTAACTGTTGATACAAGTTTAAGCTCTAACACAATTGTTTTAAATACAATCCCTTTTTTTCATAACTAATGTTCTGTTTTTCCTGTTGTCAATTTCAATTGCCACCAAAATTATTGCTAATAGAAATAGCAGAACGTAAAGGAAAGAATTGAGTACATATAAACACACTTTCTGAAATATATTCCCATACTAAAATTTAAATACTTTAATTGTTGATAATTTTTTGATAAAAGATAATATTAATGAGCATATGCAAGTTATATTTGAAAGTTAAATGCTATATTATTGTTTCTTTTCCAATCTAAGCAGGTTTACATATCTTGGAAAATAATTATTTTATCTTCTGTTCTATTATGAATACTAATAGAAATGTCTGAAAAAAAAAAATATTAAGTAAATAAATTTTCCCCTGAACCTTCGCATGTGGTGAGTGATATGTTAATCTAAGCAAATACTCCATCTTACCGTAATCACCATTTCCCTGATTACACGAAATGTGGTAATGGATTCCTTGTCTTTCCCCCACATTGTAATAGAAAGATATATGTATTTTATATGAAAAACCTAACCTAAAGGTCTAAAAATAATTCTTTATCATGGTGCTTTTTTAATGACTGTATGTAATAAGAATTGTATGCTTACATTTATTTCAATTATTTAAAGTTAATTTATCATTACGATATTAATTTGTATTTACAAATTCCTGAAATATTATATTAAATTATTTTGATCTGACAAATTATTAAATAAAAAGCTTGTTTATCATCCATGAAACTTTTTCACGTTTTATGTATCATATATTCATTCAGATAATTTTGCATTGAACACTGAAGAAATAGTAAAATTTTCGAGTTTATTCTAACTTTGATTGTTTTACTGGCCCAAGGATCATATTAAAATTATTCTTTCAATAATAAAATTCTGTCTCAAGAAAAAGAAATATTACTTTGCATTTTAAAAAAGAACTTTCCAACAAAGTTTGATACTTTAAAAAACTTTAACACTGTGAAATACTTTTTACTTAATAATTTAAAATTCTAGAACATTTTAAGATTTTCTGTTTGAAAATTGCGATATATAAGCTGTATTATTTAACTACTCCAGAAAATCTTAAGCACCTTCAAAAACCTTCTAAGAGGAATAAATGATGATCAATTTAACTGTAAATATATTTTCAATCACTCCTTCAACTAAAAAAAATTTAAGCCGCCGTAATCCGGTGGTATCATTAAGAAAAACTCATTTAATCCCATGCAATTTAAATTCATGCGTTCAAGATTACCTCTTCAGCTAATGTGCGTTAGGGCCTTCGGTAACGAATTAATTCTTGTTCTTCAATACTTTTGGAAACCAAAATAAATATTACTAGTTCTCAAACAGTTTACTCAAGGTTTTAACATTTGATATTTTAAATAATTTTACTAATATGGTCACTTTTTTTCAGTATAACTTATTACGTACATTGCTATAATATATTCATTAATTATCAGGAAATACTGTTTTTTATTATTACCAGTTACAAAAACAAGAGAAAATTAAAGTATGGTGAAGATAATGACAACGTTCTTGTGGGGTTTATAAAATAAAATAAAAAAATTGGGAAAATATCCAAATAAAGTAGATTTTTTAAAAAATTAAACCCTACCCCCCCCTAGATGTTGCAAAAAAAATTTTTTAAAAAAGAAACTGCAAGTAGTCTTGTCTCCTGTTTTCTCGACAGAAACAGCTTCAGCCTATCTCGTGCATATGTAAAACCGCAAAATATAATATAACAATGGTTTCTTCATGATAGCTGTTTCGTAGGTCCAATCCAGTTCACACTTCTTACTCCAAAAATTCATTTTGTTCTTACTAATTGCTGTGTAAGAATATGATCGATATAGATAGTAAGTCTTCGAAGCTTATAAGTTTTGAAACTTTTACGGAGCCAATTGACATCTGGCTTTATTGTCAATAAATGTTTTCTCTGTCTAATTTTCTTTACGCCAAAATTCCAGGTGAAGGGTCCAGGTTTTACTAACTAGAGAGCAATTTTCCTTGAATTTTAGCAGTACTACTTGATCAATGTTTATTCTACAAATATATTCTAAAGGTGTCAATACTCCATTACTTATTTTTAATGAGTTCTGGTTTTCGCGTCGTAGCTCCTTCAGTTTCATTTTCCTTTTTCAAGTCGAGTCCTTTCCCATTTAAAACTTTTTCACATTTTTTCTAAAAGTCCGTATATAAGTTTCAGGGAATAATTCGGTGAAATTTCTTGGCTGCAATTTGATTTTGGATGTCTTGAATCAATATCTTCCTCCACGTTTGAAGATGAGAGATTTTGTAGGATGGCAAATAAATTGTATAATTCTAACAACGCTTTATCAGTGGCAGAACTGATTAGAATATCGTTACCCAGCATTTTAAAACTGCTCATGTAATGGGCTTAACACCATATCTAGTCATCGATTTTTGTTGGAAAAACGTTTAATTCAGCCATTTTACGTTCATTAAATTTAAACATTATTTGGACAGGTATTCCACTATCGCTGTTTTGACAACTAACGTCTGGACCACAGATATTTAGGATACACCTGCTCATGACAAACTTGAAAGTTTCTTGATCAAGTTTGATATTGACGAACAGTCATCGATTTTCCCTTTTTCCTTGCCAGCAGCTATTGATTTTATAACTTCGTCCATTAAAATTCAGAAGATGACTCCTCTGTATACTCTTTGGAGCCCAAGATATTAAGTTGGGGATTTGGAGAGATTCCTTAATACCTTCTATTTAGAAAACCTTGAGGTACACCTACCCTTCCTCAAGAATAGCTTGTTGGTGTAAAAGTTGGCTTCTTGAGTTCATGTTTAGGAAATGGATTATATTTCTTATTTCAAGTTTCATTTTTAAGAATGGAATATTCTATCTTAAAATCCCATCGATAGTTTTTCATATGTTAAAAGGAGTTATCATTTGATTACTTTTTTGGCATTAAGTCTAATATTTCCTTATTCTTCTCTAATTAATCTGCTAGTATAATTATAAAAATTTGTCCGATTTGACTACAAAGTGTTCTTTTGAAATTTTTTATTGCGCTGATCTATTATGATTGGGTCTTTCAGAGATACGAAGTTTCTTCAATTCCATCGAGTCATTCTTCAAAAGAGCTTATAATTTCGCAAAGATATCTTGGCATAATTTTGATGGATTTAATGATACTTCACAATTTTTGTCTGAAACTATCAAGGGTTCATCTTAAAACTTCTTAATTACATTTATTTGATATAATCATAATCTTCAAATTTCTAATCCTCAAGAATTTATCTCTCTAGCTGTTAGCTAAGTAATCTTGGATAGCGTAAGTGCCAAAAGGCATAATACCCAATTCGGTTGTTCGACAGAATACTTTAAGATTGTCTTTGAAGATAAGGTTTTTCATCGCAGTCTTGCAAATTCGTATTCTTGTTGCTTCTTTTGCTACGTTGTTATCTTTTCAAATTCAAATTTCTACTATTTTTGTCTCTCTAAATCCTTTTCCTTTTCCCTGTTAGGCTAATTCCTATTTTTCGAAAATTACTGATAACTGAGCTTTTAACAAACTCCACTTCATACCCTTTATTTGCAGTTATGAATTTTCATTATACAATAATTATCACTTTCTTAATCATCCTTTTATCCAAATCTTCAACCAACAAATTTAATTCTTGTTTCTTAGTTTCCTTCTAATAGGCCATTTTGAAACATTTTTCATTAAAATTAAATGACTAATAAATCTATCACATAAAATATCTCCAATAATATGCAACAATGTAGGCTAAAGTAACTAATATGTACCAATGTATGTATATTGATGTATACTAATAAAAAGGATTATAACAAGTTTGTTAGAATATCCCGAATAAGCTGGTGTTAGAAATTTGATGGTAAGCACGAATGTGCTAAAAAAAAGCAGTACACGACGTATAAAAGTAACATTTATCAATTAATAATGGCAAAGAAATTAAAAACACTTTTGAAACATGTTTATTTTTTATTTAACATGTTTCAGACATGCTACATAATTAACATTTTTTTTCATAGTATGTTGCAAATAAAGACTTTAATCTTATTTAGTTTTTCGACTCAAATCTATTATGAGATTTGTTGCTTTTGATTTCTCTTTTCTTTTGATTAAATTAATATTTCTCTTGTTGTTTCAGTAACTAACCCCGAATAAAAAGTTTTCAAAATTTAAGACATGACACCCTGACTTAAATTTTCAGCATTTATTTGTAGAAAACTTTTATACAGGAAATATTATATATTTATTTTAATTTGTATAGGGGTCGTTCTCTTGCTTAGTAGTATATATAGGAAAGATTTTGTTACAATTATTTGAACTGTACAATTCATTTTCCTTTTGATTCCTGAAACGCAAAATGAGTAAAATTGCATTCCGTGCCAAACTTTAACAATTTTATTCATTTTCTGCTTAGAAATACTCTTAAATAAAATTTTGAAACAAACAACACGCATGAAACTTTAATAAACTTATTTAATTTAAATCTTTTTTTAACTTTATTTTTTAAAACCCAAATTCTAAAATTTTTTACAGATGATAGAGGAACTTATGACAGTAAGAGTTTCCTCACCAAATTATAAAATTTTGTTTGCTTAGTGTCAACATCAATTGGAATATTGCAATACTTCGTTATCTGAAAATGAAACTTGTCTAACAACTTTTTTTGAAATAAATGTTACTTAAATAATTTCTTATTTTATATATGTAATGAGGGGTTAATTTAAAAATAATTAATTTTTGCAATGAAATAAAATGAGGATAATCATATCTGAAGATAAAATTAATCGGTAGTATAAAACTATTTTTAAACACATTTTTTACAATGTTTCCCCTCAGTTGTAAATAGAAAATCTGATTGAGAGAGAAAAAAAGTTTATGATATGATTGTGCATATAGATAACATCTTTCATTGTAATTATTATGACTAACAATAATGACTAATAAATATCCCTAAAAAGAATTGCCTGTAAAACTCAGTTAAGGGTTAAAAATTATGTGCAGGCAAATTTATAAATCATACATTGTATTCTTATAGGACTAATTAAAAATTCGTTAACAAGTTTACCAATGTTCCTTTAAAGATGATATAAATCAAAGTATGCTAAAAAATTCCCAAATGTAGACGATCAGAAGGAAGCTAAGCTACAGATTTTAATAATATTATTACTTAAAATACATAATTATTAAAAGCCTTAAAATTTTTAAAGGAATTCTGTCACGATTGAGGTGCATGTTTGTTGAGGTGAAGATCTTGCTTCGTATCAAGAGTCCCAGAGGAACCCGAAAGAAGCATGGGTAGAGAAGCCATTGAATCAAACTCGAAATGACTTCCAACAGGAATCTACAATAATTTACTTTTGTTAAGTTGTAACGGGTCTATTCGAGTTCTTCAACTAATAATCCTCTTGGGGAATAATGGGTCTTTTAATATTATTCTAATGAAAACTTTCCTTCGAAGAAAAAGACGCGATTATTCAAATATTAACTTGTATTTAAAGATTAACTTTCAAGCTCGTTCAGAGAGAGGCTAGAAGCTAATAGGATAGCGAGTAGTAGTTAACGTAAAGCTGGTGAGAGTGCTTCGTGGATTATTTGATTAATATTAAGATTGAAGATTTGTCAATTAGTTGTTAAATTGGATTCGGGTCGGATTAAGTTCGATTACTTTAGAAATTATTTTCAAATATAAGGTGTATTGCATGTACGTGCTAAGTGTGAGTGATCCGATTTATCATTATATCTCCAATTATATCGTTTACTTCGCTATTAATTCCATATTTATCAATCGGTGCATTTCGTAACTTGGTTGTTGAATTTGTGTCACTGATGAAAATTTTAATAGATGGAGTTTTGTATTGACTATGGCTAATCTTCCTTTTGACTATATTACACTAAGAGATGGGATAGCCCATCCATTACAAAGTCAACCACTTAGAAATGACTATGCGATATGCAGACAACCTAAAGTGAAAGAATCCATTTTGCACTTATCTGAATGATATATAACCCTTCGACCTTGAGAATCCAAAACCTCTGTAATCTTGAATTCAGATAAAGAAAAAAAAAGACGATGATGCGGCTTTGACATGAATCTATCTCTCTGTCTCGCTCTAAATGTGACAATATCGTCTACATCTCTAACATCTCTACACCTCTATTCCTCTCAATAATGTATCTCAGCTTTTACTATTTATGTACTATTCGGCAGTGTCGTTCTCTTATATTGAAATATTGTTCTAGTTTTCAAAGTGCCAACATGGCTTGACGGAAGAAAACCTGAGTTAGAAAGGATAAACGTAGAGGACAGCTCATTGTTTCAATATTAAAATAAGTTCTTAAAATTCCTCAAAACACCTTAAAAATTAAAGAAATTTCTATAATGTCATTGAATAAAATGAAATAAAATCTATAATTAATACACTAACTGACTAGGGATATAAATTTTACAAAAATAAAAAAATTTACATGAAGTATTTCTGTACAAAAATCATGATTAGAAGTTATATGCATGTTAAGATATCCGACTACGTTCGGAACCGTAATTTTGCAAAAGTGTTTAAATGGATAGTTTTCATAATATTTAGTGACACTTAGATTAGAATACATGTATAAAATTGTTTTAAGGGCATTTTGACAAAAAAAATTATTTAAATACAATATTTCGGCAAAAAATTAACTTAGAATAACCTTTTTTCAAAATGTTCTCCTTTTGTGAAAAACGCTTCTATTAAAATAATATTTTGCCTGTATATAGCTCTGACCTCTGCACAGAGGCTCAACTATAATTTTTGAAATATATCACTTAGAAATTAGGGTTTAATCCATGTTTTACGATAACAGAGGGGAAATTTTAAGAGAAAAACGCCGATAATTATTTCAATGGGTTGTAACTCTAAAATAATGTAATTTTTCAAAAATCTGAGATTCATCCTCTGTACAGCATGTCTCAGCTTATACTTGAAAATATTATTCTATTTCAATAGTAAGCATTTTCACAGGGAAGAAATGGTTAGAAAGGATTAAACCTCATTAGTATTGTTCCAATATTAAAATAGTTCTAAAATCAAACTTAAAATTGAAACATGTCCATTAATAAAAGAAATAAAATCTATAATTATACTAAATCTAAGGACATAAATTTACAAAAATAAAATTATAGTTATACATTTCTGTACAAAAACATGATTAGAAGTATGCATACTTAATAAAATTTAATGCACATCTATTTAAAGAAACATTGCATTAAAATAAGAGCTTTAATAATCATCTTATTTATAATTTCGCATGCATAGAAGTAATAACATGTTGAAGAAAGAAATGGTAGAGAGCATTTATATTTCTTCATTGCTGACTCTAAAAAAATATTTTAAAAGTAGCCAGACGAATCAAAACTTTGACAGGGATTGCTGGGCGTTCAAAAAGAAAAATGGTCTGTCGCCGCCCTCAGAAACCGAAAACGTCAGCTGAAAAAATACAACGTAACCCAAAAGACCCCGGGAGAAAAGTAGGAGAGGAGAATCAACCAAAGTCGTTGAACAATTGTCAGAAACTTAAAAACTTCGCCTTACAGTGAGTAAACTTCTCACGCTTCAGCAGAAAGAGGAAAAGTAATCGACTCTGAAAGGGATGTCTACACTTCGAAGGCGTTTTTCAAATGGTTCCCATAAGAGCTTTCTGTTCACGGATGAGGAATAGTGCACTGGGAAGCAAATTGCAATTCAGAAATATCATTGTTAGCGACATTGCTTCATGCATCCAAACAACGAGTTTTTGAAATAAAAGATTGTTTTTGTTGCAAAAAGAACATTTGGGATGAAAGTAACAAAGAAAATCTTATTATCAAGAAATTAAATGCAATACGTATAATATATTCCGTATGTGTGTGTATAAAACACATCCTCTGCTTCTATTAGAGCAGGGGTGTCTAACACGTGGCCCGCCAGTACGTAAGTTGCGGCCCCGACTTTTTAAAAAATTTTAAAAATCAGGTTTTTTTAAAGTTTTTTTTATTTTGAAATTTTTTTGGGTAAAAATTTTATATGTAATATATATATATATATATATATATATATATAAATTAAAAATTTCCTGTTAATTTTTTGTTTTAAAAAAATCCTTTTTTTGGGAAAAGTCCTTTAGATTAAAATAATTTATTATTATCAAAAATTTTCGTTTGTTTTACTATAATAAATTACTTTTTTTAAATTCAATTATTTACATATCCCTTTTCCTGGATGGTACATGATTTCTGTTTTTGGACCCATTTTTCCTCCTCCTTTTTTGTTTGGGAGGCCCAAAACAAAAAGGACAGAGATGTTTTTTTAAATTTTTAAAAAAAAAATTCAGGACGGTTAAAATAAAAAGGGGTATACTTAACCCCTTTTTGGGGGAAACACATCAAATTTCAACAATAGTAAAGAAAGATCAATTCAAAAGGAACTTGAATTTTTTGAAAATGGAACTAATATTTTTTTAAAAATTATTTGATTATGCATGTACATATTTTTTTTGTGCGCCCCCAAAATTTTAATGTTTTCCGGTCCCGCAAAAGGGCATTTGGGTTGGACACCCTGATTTGAGTATAACCGATTCATGACACTCACAAGGATATTGCATGCCCCTCACTGATTACTTGTAAATATATAATATATTTTAAATCATACGTATTATATTTATTCCATTTGCTTTTAGAGTTTAAATGAATTATCAGTTGATTGTAATTAAATTTTCATTTCAAAATGCACGAAAGGGTCCGATTTATCTCATAATTTAACCTCAAGGATGAGGACTTTAAACTGATCTACAAACCCCCCAAATTTTTTTTTTTTTTTTTAAAAAAAAAATTTTAAAAAAAAATTTTTCTTTCATTAAAATTTTTTTTTTTAAATTTTATTTTTTTTTAAAAATCCTTTTTTTTTTTTTGTTTTTTTTTTAAAAAAAAAAAATTTTTTTTAAAAAATTTTTTCCAAAAAAAAAAAATTTTTTTAAAAGGGGAAAAAAGGGGGAAAAAATTTTTTTTCCCCCCCCTTTCCGAACCCTAAAAAATTTTTTTTTAAAAAAAACCCCTTTTTGGAAAACGGGGGGGGGGTTTTTTAAAAAAATTTTTTTTTTTTGGGGTTTTTTTTAAAACCCAAAAAATTTTTTTTTTTTAAAAAAAAAAATTTTAACCCTTTTTTTTTGGGGGGGCCCCCCCTTTTTTTTTTTTTAAAAAAAAATTTAAAATTTTTTTAAAAATTTAAAAAAGGACCTAAAAAGGGAAAATTTTTAAAAAAAAAAAAAAAAAAATTTTTTTTTTTTTAATAAAAAAAAAAAAGGGGGGGAAAATTTAAGGGAAAATTTTAAAAAAAAAAAAAATTTTTTTTTTTCCAAAAATTTTTTTTTTAAAAAAAAAACCCCAAATTAAAATTTTTTGGAAAAAAAAAATTCCCCCAAAAATTTTTTTCCCCCCCCCTTTTTTTTTTTTTTAAAAAAAAAAAAAAATTTCCCCCTTTTTAACTTCCCCCCCCGGGCCCAATTTTTTTCCCTTTTTTTGGGGGGGTTTTTGGGGTTTTTAAATTAAAAAAAAAAAAATTTTTTTTTTAAAAAAAAGGGGTTATTGGGAAAAAAAATTTTTTAAAGGGGGGGCCCAAATTTTGGGGAAAAAAAATTTTTTTTTAAAATTTAAAGGGGGTTTTTTTTCCCAAAAAAAAAAATTTTTTTTTTTTTTCCCCCTTTTTTTTAAAAAAGGGGAAAAAAAAAAATTTTTTTTTTTCCTTTGGCCTTTTTAAAAAAAAAAAAAAAAGGGGGGGGAAAATTTTAAAGGGGGTTTTTTTTTTTTTTTTTTCCCGGAAAAAAAAAAATTCCCCCCCCCAAAAAAAAAAAAAAAAAATTAAAAAAGGGGGTTTTTTTTTTTTCCCCCCCCGGGTTTTTAAACCCCCCCAAAAATTTTTTTTTGAAAAAAACCCCCCTTTTTTTTTTAAAAAAAAATTTTTTTAACCTTTTTTTTTCCGGGAATTTTCAATTTTTTTTAAAAAAAAGGGTAAAATTTTTAAAAATTTTTTTAAAAATTTTTTTTCCGGGTTTTTTCCAAAAAAAAAAGGGTTTTCCCCCCCAAAAAAAAAAAAAAAAAAAAAATTTTTTTTAAAAGGGGTTTTTTTTTTTGGGGGTTTTTTAAACCCCCAAAAAAAAAAAAAAAAATTAAGGGCCCGGGTTTAAAAAAGGGGGCCCCCCCCCCCTTTTCCTTTTTTTGGGGGGGGGGAAAAAAAAATTTTTCCCTTAAAAACCCCCCCCCAAAAAATTTTTTTTTTTTTAAAACCCTTTGGGAATAAAAAAAAAAAAAAAAAAAAGGGCGAAAAACCCGGGAAAAAAAAAAATTTTTTAAAAAAAATTAAAAGGGGAAAAAAAAAATTTGTTTTTTCCAAAAAAAAGGGGTTTTAAAAAAAATTTTTTTTCCCAAAAAAAAAATTTTTTAAAACATTTAAAATTTAAAAAAACCAAAAAATTTAAAAATTTTTTTTTTTAAAAAAAAAATTTTTTTTTTTTTTTTTTTTTTTTTTTTAAAAAAAAAAATTTTTAAAAAAATTTTTTTAAAAAACCTTTAAATAATACGAAGTCGAATAAAAAAGTATTATCTGAAATTTGAGAATCTTTTACGCATTGTAACAAAATGCATCTAGCGTTACCAGACAGTATAATGTGGTCTTCAGAAAGATACATCGCTTCTTAAAATGGCTCTAAAGGAAGAGAATGTGAATTCCATCAGGACACCGAAACGAGGTTTTGAAATCGAATAGAACGGAGTCGTTTAAGATTATATTGATTTTTTAAAAAACTGAATTTTTTCTCCACAGCATTTTGGAAACAAACTAGCATTTAAATCTAAATAACCCTAAGCTATTTTTAAAAGTGAAGCACCTTGCTGACAGCTTCTTGAAAATATTTTTTTAAAGGTCACTTTTAAGTACAGACACATTTAACAGCTACGTCCCTTGGATAGTTTTGCTCGAGGCGTAAGTGTAAACGATTTTCCCTTCTTGAAGCATCCGGTGAAGCATGTTATTATTTTTCAACTTTTCGTTTTGGTTCTAGTAAAAGCGTTTTCTTAAAGATTTATACTCCTCCAGGCGTCTCATATCTATTACGACTGCTCGCGAAAAACGCGATCTCTTCTTCCTTTTTTCCTGTTGCTGTCCTCTGTTGACGTCTCGCTCAGATGCCCAAGTTTCTACGCCTCGACAAAATTCATTCAAAAATTATATCCTGAAATAAATGCGCAGTAAAAAGGAAAATCATTCCAATATATAAGAAACTGATAAATTGTCAGGACAAATGGATTTTGAAACTGTTCAAATGTCTTTATGGCTGGTGAGAAATAAAATCCTGAAATAAGTGCATTGTTTTGTGTTATTTATTTTGGGGAATTCATATTATTAAGTGAAAAGTGCAAAATAATTCAACTCAAAGGCTTATTGATATTATTTACAGGTTTTTTAAATTTTTTGTGCAGCTAAAAAACTGTATTATTATATCGATATTTGTTTTATTGCTGGCCGGGTGGCTTAGTTGGTTTGTCGAACGCCTTCTGTACCTCTAAGGTTGCGGGCTCGACCCCAGCCCAAGTCAGTGGATTTTCATGATGCAGAAAATTGACAGCGGCCACGTCGTATAATTATATGGCATGTAAAAAATCTCTTGAATATCCATTTGGTTTGGATGCTCTCGGGAAAATTAAATCCCTAAAAGTACAAATTTTGTATCGTCAGAGCTCAGAGGTATCGCCAGAGCTCAGAGGTCTCGCCTATATGGTGCCGCACTAAAAAGTGATACCAGCTCCGGGCGTTTTAATATTTTTTTTATTATATTATAATAAAAGTTTAAGAAAGTGTTGCAAAATAAAGTTATTATACATAATTAAAATTTTCAGTTTTAAGGAATAGGGTATGAGCTTCAGATACTTGTAACTTACGAATTTCACAGATGACGTAAATCCATTTTACATACATATTTACTTCTTGATTTTTTTTTATTTTGACTCGTGGAACCCCTGGGTACGCCTTGTTGAACCCCAGGGTTCCGTAGAATCCAGTTTGAAGACCACTGCGTTAGTATGACGTTAATAAATACACATTTATGCTGTAGATAAAATATGAAAGCTTAAATTGGAAACATATTTATGCATCAGTAATTTACTTAAAGTATAAAGCACAATATTATATACATACATATAGTATATATGTTTGTAAGTGTGTTAGAATTGTTTAAAATGCTGCAGCATTCATCCTTTTAAAAGTTTCCAAAATCTGTATGATTCTTTATTTTTAATATTCAAGTCCTTTCAGTCTCTCTTGTAGGAATTATTAAAAACTTTTGTTTGTATTAAGACATTATTGTCAAGTAATACTGCATGGAAAACATTTTAAATTCCCTGAAAATTATGTGATGTACAATGGAATGTGAAAGTTTCTAAACTTTTTGAGTGTATGTCAGACGACGTTTCGTGTAGATCATTATCTTTCCCATCACCTTTAATTACTCGTCCGCAAGTATGTGAAGAATGCCTTTGAATGGATGTTAAAAATTTTAATTTATCTGAAGACTGATGAAAATTACCTAAAATGATGGCAAGTATTCTAATGCTTGGAAATGATGTTGAGTGTTTCAAAAAAATTCTTGCATATAATTAAAGTTTAGTTAGACAATATTATATATTTCTTTTTTTCATTTGTTAAACTTTAAATAAGAATCCGAAAAATAAAATTTCAGACATTTTTGGATAAGTGTGTTAAACAATATATTTTCTTAATCGATGAAAATTCTGAGTAATTTTAGTTTTAGCATTAAATGATACTTAAAAACACAATGGACATAAATGCTTCCTTTTGTAAAAAAAGTAAAGACATTCTTTGCATTCTTACATTAATAATATGCTTCGGATAGCAATAGCTTTAATTTTATTTTTATCTCACAGTATAAACATAATACATTGTTTTTCACTCTATTTCATTTTTAACTTTATAAAATGTAACAATTCCATAGTTACTACCATTAATAAAGTTGCTACTGCTAAACTGAAAATAATAATGCTGATAAAGTCTCTCTTTTCGTATATGCTTATTGTATTCTAATCAAACAATCATTTTAAACTTCTGCTATTGTTAATAGAAATGTGAATCAAATTATCATTCTTATTTGAAAACGAATGATTTGATATACTGATATAATACACTAATGAATAAAACCAATCATGAATTTTTATAACTCAAAATGTTGAATTCTTGTTTGAAACCGTAATTTGATTTCAACGTTTAAGTGAATTCACTCAAGAAATATAAAAAGGGTTTTAAATATTCAACAATGCATATATACTACTATACAATTATGTAATATACAATAACATTCCATGCGAAAAAGATGGGATAACTGGTTTCTTCACCAGTACAGGTTTGCGAAGCTCATTACGGGGAAAGTTTACCCCAAACCCGAGTGATACCATATTTTCAGTCGACAAGTAAATAGTTCTTTATTGTATAATTTTGATACCGCAGAGCCCCCAAAGGAAAACATTTTAGTACCGGGAAGGTGGTATGATCCTGCGTCCATATTTTGTTGTTTTGACCTCAACTTTCTGTTCTACCTTGTTCATATTGTCGCCAACCTGCTATCAATCTTAATCTGCTGGTCAGAAACGTCATTGGAAGTTAACAATGGAGAAATGTTCTTGGATGTGTACTTATTAGTTTCGATAGTTGTGTCATAATTCAAACCCCCCTAATATCTTTTCATTATTTTTAATCTGGTCTTGTCTGTAGATAATTAGGAACAGTTCGCAATCGTGAATGGAGTTGGGAGTGTGCTGCATTATATTATATGTACATCTTTAAATATCTGAATATCTTCAAATCCTGCGAACGAAGAAATTTTTCTTGTTGCGTACTATATACCCTTTGTGGTTCCGAAGAGAAAATTTCACCAAGATTATGTCTGATCTGGTGATCTGGTTTGTGCATTAAATTTCTTTTAATTCTGATTATTCCTTCATGGTGTTGCATTTTTTATAAGCAACAGTTTATAAAGTTCTGCTTTGTTATCCGTTACCCATCATTTAAAATATTGTCACAGAATATAGTATTTTTGCGAAATCTATTCATTTTCCCAATGAAATTTGTCTTCTTTTATTGGGAAATTCAATGCATAAACCTAGGTCATGACACTTCCATCTTCCTGCTGTTATCTTTATAGAACTAATTCTTATTTTTGTGTGTGAATATCATAAAAATATTTGTCCATCAGAACCATCCAAACAAAAAAATTTCTCGTGACTAAATATCATGCATGTCCAATTTACCATATACTAAACAAGATTTTCGGGAATGGGTAGACGTGCTTCTTTTTGGTGGGATTTTAAACAAAATTTTCCTTAGTTTTTTGCATTGTATTTAGCAAATTAATAACACCCGTTTATGTCAGAATTTGGTGTGATGTCAGTGTAAAATATTAAATGCTATTCTACAAATTCGGCTTTGGTCGCAATAAGAATAGATAGTCGATCGTCTAGAACTTTTTTTTAACATTGTGCAATGCAGTACTTTTTATGTAGTTACTAACTACACGGTCACTACGTTTGATTCTATAAGAAATTTCTCTAATAGAAATATTTTAGTCAATTACATGACTTTATCTTTTTTTTTTTTTTCGAGATCGATTAATTTTGTACCTTTTCCCGTGGTTAATTTCTTCACGAATAAATAAAAAGAAACGTTATCTAATTTAAATTATTTGCCAACTATTAAAATTTTGCACTTGTTTCATGTTTCTTACATTCTTTTGAAATGATGCGTCTGTTCTTTTTTCGCGTCATCAGATTTGTTATTGCTTTCAAGATAAAAATTTGCATAGGTTTAACGCTATTTTTCTTTCTAGTTTTCAAAGTTGTGTCTGAACTAAATTTTAAATTCTAAAATTCTATAATATTTAAGTTATGGCATTGATTTTATTAGCATCTATCAACTCGTATAGTGTATGCAGAATGCTCTTTTCTCTGATTCAATAATTTTACGTGACAAGATTCCTAATGGCTGTAAACGTAAGGGTATGACCTAATAATTACCTAATACAATGATAGAACGAATTTGCCTAATATTTGCTTTATTTGAATTCGAAACATTTCACACCGTATCAAATTCAGGAAACAATGGCTCATATATCACGGAAAAGAAAAATAGTAACACGGAATTGTGATGGCAAACGAACAAAAGAATATAGCCTGAAATACATAATATAAATATTATGACTTCACAACTTCTCCGTTTTAAGATCTTTCCATAACAATAAATGTCATCTTTTGTCTTAAGTTCGATCTATCAATTTCTACCATTATATTTTTTTCAGTGTGCCCTTGAGGTATGCATACCATAACCTGAGAAATGCTACTTTGAGACAGCGTAAAGTCTATAGGGGGAAATGGTAACTTCAAAAGAACTCATAGCAATTACTAGACGCATATCCCGGCGTTGCCCAGGCTTTCTCTACTTTTATAAATTTTCCCTTTCCTTCACAACATCAGCACTTCTAATAGTCTTTTTTCAAAATGACTTCCACCCCTCCTTCTCCGATTAGCCCTGCGTTCCGCGGGCTTTTACCGAGTGTATAACTTTAACTTCCCTGTTTCGAAATTTTTCTCTTCTTTTCTTTGTCAGACAGGTTTATCCCCCCCCCCGGCGTTGCACAAACATTTTTAAATGCATAACATATCATGGAAATTCCCTTCCCTCCCGCCATCAGCCGTTCTGAGTATGTGTGTGTGGATTTATATTAACGTCATTACAAATTTCGCGTGGTAATTTACCACAATTAATTATTACTGCCCTTTTAAAATGTTGGTTATCACTGAAGACCCGCTGTTGAATCTGTCTAGAGTTTAAACGTCCTAGCGTGGGTGTGGTATGGTAGTTAAGAGAGATGAGTGCCAGCTCAAGTCTCATCCTCTTCACTTGACAATGGTTCAAAATGCCAAAGTGAGTTGACAAAAGCTCTCGAGTAAGTGAACAGTGGGACTACTATTTACTCACTCATTTTGCAACTGCTTAGGCCACGGAAACGAATATGTACCTTGTTAAAAATAGTTTTATGTTAAAAAAAGTAGAAATTTTTATAATTACAAAATATCACAACTTTATTAAATGTTAAATAAAAATTGTGAGCATTTTTTGAAATGCTCGATACACGGGAAAAAAGTTTCGCGCAATTACTTTTATGAACGAAGATCTTATAAAAAATTTGAATTTGATAAGTAATTATTAAATATTTAAATTTGAGTATTTTTTAAAAATTTGAAAAAAAAAAGTTTTCGGCCTTTTATTTTTTAAATCATTAACTCTAAAAGAACAAAGTATGAGTTTTTTAAAAAATCATTTTCATATAAACGCATCGATATTGATTCATTTTAGAAAAAATCATAAAATATGTAAAGAACCGTTGTTTTGTAAAAAGGGAAAAAGAAGGTACTGTATTGTGACGAAATAAATTATCTTTCCAATTACAAAATTTTCTGGTGAAATTATTAAATGCGCGAATAAAATTTTCAGTATTTTTGAAAAAATCATAAAAATTAAGCGATGATGTTGTTTCAAACCCAAGTACAAACGGTAGAAATAAAGCACTCTAATCGATCGCGCCACGAAATCTTCGGGAAAAAAAAGAGTGAAAAGACCTTTAAAATAAAAGGAAGAGATATTCAATGTCACCAAATCTGATGATTTTCAATATTTATAGGCGCATCATCTTTTCTAGTGTAACCTTTCATCAAACGTGACGGGCACAGAGTAAAAGAGTCATTTGGTGCCAAACAGGTTTTCGCCGCCAGACCCTTGGCTATTGTAAAATTACGTTATTTGTTAAAGTTTTAATTTTTTTCGGGCTTCATTTTTAAGTTAAACCCTTCAAACTTCATATATTGATTGCAAACAGCAGTAATTTTTAAACAAAAAATGTAACAAAAATGATGCTTAAATATTTCTCGCAAAAAGGAGGAAAAACGAAAACCACACTTTTTTTTAAAAAAAAACCCGTAATTTTTAAGTAATTTTTTCAACCTTTGTACAGATTACGCATAATATCGTTCTACACACGGAAAAAAAAGTTTCGTGAGATTATTTTTATAAATAAAGAAGTTATTAAGAATTTAAATAAAATTTTGAGTATTTTGTGAAAAATCTCAAAAAAAAAAGTTTTGACATTTTATTTTTTAAATGACCGATTCTAAAAGAGAAAAGCATGAACTTTTTTAGTGTAGAGTATCATTTTATTAACGCGAAAGAAATTGCAAACTTAACGATTTAGAAATCATTTTCATAACAACGTATCGATTTTGACTCATTTTAGAAAAAAATTGTAAAAAATAGAAAATATCATTATTTTGTAAAATAAATTATACCGTATTGTGGAGAAGTAAATGATCTTTCCGTTGATTCTGTAATTATTTTTTGTCTGAGTCTCATAAGAAAATTAGATCGTGTTTTAAAAACGTCGGGGATAAAAAAAAAGTGTCGAAAAATGGGAACTTCACCATTCGGCGGTAAAAAATGCCAACAGGGGTAAAATAATTATGCGTTTTAAGGTTTTTAATTAATATCTTTGTAATGAATTGCAATATTGAAATATAAATGGTCAAAACGGGGATTCCTCGGATCATTCCCAATCTTTTGGTACCTTTGGCAAGTTTCTGCGTCGTGTGGTACGTGAGAAGATAGATACACATAGTCAGATAGATAGATGCTTTTGTTTACCTACGAATTTTAATAGGGTAGGCAAAAAAAATTATTATTTTTCCTTTACTTTCTGTTTATCGATTAAAATGCATCAATTCGTATATAAAATATTTTTCTGAAAAGAGAATTACTTTTAACCCAGATAATTTTTTTTTACATTTAACTAATTTTTAGCACATATTTTTAAAAACATAGAAGAATTTTTATTCATACTCAATCCATTGCATATTATTTTTAAACCAAAAAATAAAGCAAAAAAGAAGGCATTTAAACAAAAATAACATAAAAGCTCTTTCAAAAAGCTCTCCTTTCAAGCTTTCACACAAAAGCTAAAAAAGCTTGCGAGTAAATATATAACATGCACAAAATGAAGTAGTACTTTATCTATCATCTAGGCGTAACTTAAGTTTCTTAGCTTTAAAATCCTGTTCTCGGAATAGTGTATAACGCATTATTATTTTTGGCATTATATCCAATATAATATTAAACTATTATTAGAAACAGAAAGTAACATTTTCGCCAAATTTTATTCCCAATTATCCGTTTTCACCCGTAACCTTTGATTAGAGATTGTCCGTACCAAATCACAAGTTTAAAGTTACTTTGATCCCGTAATGAGCAACGAATAAAACGTCTGAAATTTATTACTGTATTACTCTGGATTGGTTACCGTTTCAATCTTCGTATGTTGAGCACTCCTCGGAAATCCAGATTTTAAAGGGACATCCACAAAATATGATCAGAAATTACGCTCTCAGCTACCAAGATGTACACAGTAATTAAGGCTTCTAACCCTTCAAATAGCAAAGTTGAAATTTTCTGATGGTTCCAATTCATTAAATGAAACACGTGATAAATATTTCTCAACAATTGCAGAGCTGTTTTACACAAACTAAAGGGGAATCTGAAATTATATCCTTAATATGCACGGACATCGGCTGGGTGGCGTAGTAGGTTGTGCGTTGACTTTGTACGCCCAAGTTTGCGGATTCGACCTCAGGATTAGTCGGTTGATTTCCATGATGCAAAAAAACGACCGCGTTCTTGTCGTATAATTATGTGGCCCGTTAAAAATCTCTAGTACATGTATGGCTAAGATGCTCTCTGCAAAATCAAATTCTTAGTGCAAGTTCACATCATCAGAGCTCAGATGCCTCCCTCTGGAGAGGAAACTGGGCCTCAAAATTACATTGCAGCTACTGGTGTTTCACCTATATGGTGCCCACTTAAAGACAATATCAGCTCCCTGGCAATGTACTAAAACTGCAATGTTGAAACTTTCCAATCCACAGCTTCATTTAAAAGAGAAAAAGATGTTATGAATATAGAGTAATGCTTAGCTTCTCTGTCAAACACAATACATTTTATCTGTGTAGTGCATTTTGGAATTTTATTTAAAAGAAATATTTTCCAGTTCCTTAAATATTTTTTGTTCTCATAACAATAACGTTCATTATACCAAACACTTCCTTTTTGCATATTTTAGGTCTTTTAAAATATTTTCTCTCATTCAGATTCTGCAAAATATTTGAATGGTTGAATAATGTATTTATTTCATGTTAGCAACCTGTATAAAAGATGCATATTTTAATAAATTTGTTTTTAAATTTCAAGAGAAATTCTCAAATAATATATCTCTTGTAGTACATTGTTATTTGTAAGCGTAATTCTATTTCTTTTCGATTTTTTTTTGTTTCGAAATGTAGATATTAAAACTAGTTATCGTATTCACTATCTTATTGTAGTATTCATAAGTGTATGCAATACTATTCAAGCGCTACCTTCTTGTATGGAATGAAACGTAAAAATGGTTTTGTTTTTTGCTCCTCAGAATTTTCGTGAATTCCATTTTATAACTAGATTTAACTTTTAAACAAATTTTTAACTCTGCTAACATATGCCTCGACATTTTTTCTTTAGATTTATAAGATTCTTTTTTATTTTAAAAAGTATAATAAATGAATTTGCGCTTAAAGCAGTTTGTAGTAATTTTTTTTTCATTCTTATTACTCAAAAACTCTCTTAGTACTTTTTCCTAAAAGTCTGGATAGTCTCTTGATTATGCGAAAGATTAAATTCTTCAAATATTTTAATTTAAATTAAGTCTTCACAAATGTATTCAACCTTTAACGTGTCTCACATTCCTAAATACAGAAAGGTTTTCTGTTAAAGTAATTTGCGCTGTTTAAAACCTTCTTGAAATATCTCCGAGATTTTTGAAATATTCTTCGAGCTTTCTTGAGAAATAATTAAATGAGTTAATTTTGAGACATGTATGTAAAAAATACTTATCTCGTTAAGGAAAAATTAGCAAGTGTATTTTGATTTTTCTGAATTGTAATGTACTGATTACATAAGTTTCTGAAAATCTTCTCGAAAATATCAGCAACAGACTCTCCCTCTCTCCCTTGCCATGTGCATGTGCATTAGACGTGTGTGTCTAATGCACATGGCAAGAGAACAGCTGAGTAGAAAATCGAATTTATAAACATAATTCAAACATCAAGAGAGTGATCATGTTGCGTCTATTCTCTATAAGTACAATTCGAAAGAAAAGTATAAGAATCCCCACATTTTCTCAGCTAGAGGATTGCAATGGAGGGAAAATAATAGGGATGTTACAATTACATCATAAAATAAAGGGAAAAAATAGTTATTTATAGAAAAAAGGGTAGGTAGTCTTAGGAAAAAAAATTTGGAGCCTCGTTTAAGCTATTAAGCTATTATTTTCCTAAGAGAGGAAATTTACCAAAACACAAGGTTTAATTCTTTCTAAAGGAAGAATAAAATGAACTTGGTACTAAGAAATAAAGTTTATTGGTACATGAATTTCCTGCTCATCAAACGCCAAATATTGAACTGGCCAAATTAACTTTTTCTAATATAGATTCCGGTTTGACAAAGAGAGGAAGCCAAAATAAACTATTCGGGTATAAAATAAGACGAACTAAAAAAATTACTCCATATAATAGTCGAACATGTCATATTGGAGCACTAGTGTCGTGCCCAAAATTATCTCGAGCATGACGTTAAACAGTTAGATGTTCACAAAAAAATTTAATGTCACTTTAAACTTATTGGCATTGATTTTCTATAATTTGAAATCATTTGAAATATTATTATATTGTTATTATATTAGAAGCGCGAGTTTATTTAAATGTTGGTATTTGAAGCAAATAGTTCTTTTAACTCATTTTATTCCCATTTACTGCTCTCAAAGAGGTTAGATTGTGTAACAACCTTTCTTCACCAATTTCTGTTGTCCATCATTGTCATTTCAAAGGAATACGGATCTAAAAGTCCGCAAGTAAAATAAAACGATTCCAATGAATCGATTCAAACACCACTTTCTTTTTTTAAATATTTCTTAAAGTAAAGAATCATTAGTAGTATTTGCTGACCTTCCGATTCCCCTAAGTAATATTTTGAAGTGGTTTCTGATGTTCCGGATTAAGTTCCCAGGTGAAAGCCACTCAAATGGCCTGGAAGAAACGTCAGCAAATCATACTAGTCTATTTGCTATCTAGACAATTATTCAGCACGGAATATAAATGAGAAAGATTGCGGCAAATGTACCGGAATTTTCATTTAAATTCTTATTAGGATATGATATACGTTCTTAAATATTAGGCATTACTTCATTGAATAGAGTACACATGATATCTTCTCTATTTTCGAGTAATGAACAATTTTGTAATTTTGCAAGTGGTTCATGTCTGGAATTTGCTTTAAATTTATAAATGGATACAATATCCTATTTTCCTAAAGGATCTCCATATTTATGTCAAATACTTTACTATGAGGAAATAAATATCATTTCTACTTGAATAGTAAAACGAATGTGAAAGCAGATTATTCTGTAAAAGTTCATGCAAGGATATTAGATTTTTGAATGAATGAAAATCGTTTACTTTATGATAATTTCTCAAAATAAATTGTAGAGTAATAACGTTGTTATAATAAGTAATAACCTATATATAGTGTATATAAGGGATAAGTAGTACATAGTATATATAGTGTTGTTATAGAGTAAGTTGTAAAAGTATAATCCCAAAAATTTCCAACATGTATAATGTTAAAACAACAATTCAAAAAGCAAGATTTATAAAATTAAATTGTGTTTTCCTAAAACAAAATAAATTGTAACAAAAGTTTTCTTCAAAGTTTTCTACATATAGTTCAATTCATTACAAAACAAATAAACGTTTTCCTCTAAATTATATTCCGTATTTTATCACATTTTACTCATGATAATTTTCCTCAATTATCAAAATTTTCTAGTTTTCCCTATTTGGGTTAAATTTTTCCTGCATTCATCTTTGTATACTCGTACATAAAGGGAAAAGTAAATCACTTACCAATCACGAAAATCTCCGGAACTATTAGACCTACAGACTTGAAATTAGAAAAGCGTATTTCTTTTTTTGAATAGAGATCTGCTAAGAATGGGTTTTGTGAAAATAAATTTCCAAGTTTTTGAAGGGATGTTATAGAGAAACAATTCCCGTTTTTATTAGAGCAACAGACTTAAAATTTGACAACATGTTTATTTTGTTGAGGAGAGAGCTGACTAAGAGGTTTTGCGAAAATCGACTTCACTTGCTACGTATAAAAATAATTTCTAAATTGACAGATGAAAGTCAGTTACTGAATTATTCAACTTTATTTATTCATTTTACTCCCCTTTTTGGTTAACTGATCTTTTCTTAGAATTTTATTTGCAATTTACTTAAAATTATTTCAAATATTAATTAAATTAGGATCTCATTAGTTTTTTTTTATTATTATTATTATTATTCTATTGTAACATTATCTCAATACATCGTGAGAAGAAATGGTATATATATACCTTCTAGTATATTTATATACTTAGTTAATGTTTTCTTTTATGATAAAACTAATAGGAAGGAATCTGTCATTTAAAATTTTCAATACGCTTAGTTGTATTTTAATTTCGAATTCAATACACTGTATTTTATATTTGAATTTAAAACTTCAAACATTCATTCACCTTTTGATAACAAAAATGACATATCTCAAATCATTAAAATTAAGTTTATTAATTTTTAAGAAAGATAACAATGTACCATACTCAGAAATATTTTCCAGACGTTGAAATCTAGAAGATACATGTAACATGTTGATGTATATAGTTATATATATCACAAAATTCAGAATTTTGTTGGATTTTATATAATATTAAATTATATTATTAGAAATTGATATTTAAAATTAAATATTTCTTAATCATTTAATGTCTAGCATTTTATAATTTAATATAAAGTAACACGTAATACACCAAAGTTTGGAAATGAAAAGCAACAGTTTTCAAAAAAAAGTTTAAATTTTAATGTAATGCAATGCAAATGTATAAAGCTAGACAAAAGTAATGCAGGTTGATAGAAATGATCGAAATCAGTTTTGATACCACTTCTTTTACATAATTATTTTTTAACTAATAAAAGATATATTTTATTCTACGCTCCCTGAAACTTACATTTATTTTTAATTTTCTAGAGAAGTGATGGAACATGGGGGTGATAAGAGTTAAATATTCTCCAAATCATTTGAGTTGACTCCATGTAAATATTCTGCAGAAATAATTTTAAAAAATTGTTTGATGTATTTATGATCCATAAATGAAAATTAAGTTCAATGTCGGTTAAAAATATCCGAGGAAGGAATTTTAGTCGTTTGAAGATGAATAAAGAAATAAAAAACCAATGCAAGTAGATCTGTATTATTTGGAAACATATTGGTAAAGTCAGAATCCTGTGCAAAAAATATAGAATTAGCTGGCTTTATGCACAAACAACAGTAGTGGAATATCTAAAAATGATATTGTTACGAATTTTGTGTAAATAGTGTAAATAATTTGTATTTGAGTGTTTAATGCATTTATATTACTCTGTGTTATGTTTATTTCATGTTAAAATTGTACCATGCACAAGCAATGCCGCCCCTTACGTTATAATGGCGATTCAATGAGAACTTGGCGGTACAGCCAAGTTGGCATATTTTTGGCGGCCAATTTGGCGACTGGTGACCATTTTGGCGTCAATGGCGACCATGTTGGCGACTTCGGAACCCTCTGTAATCATCTAGAAAGTAGTAGATCTCTCCACTAGTGTCACGTTCAATGACATGAGCGGTTATATTTCTGGAAGTTTCTGTCGCGCCTATAAGAAAAGATGCTCGCCGATACGGCGAACAGTCTTGATTTCAACCAGCGAAGAGTGAACATTGTTTTGACTAGCGATTAGCTCGGCTGTGCTTGTGAATAATCTGTTACATACGTGTATTTTGAACACTGGCAATTGTGTTTGAGTGCTTTTGAAAGGTGTGAAGACCTTCGGATATTTACTCTGTGAATATTGCTGCTGAATCCTGTATTTAAAGGATTGGACTTTTGATAACAAATTCGCAGCGTTCTTAAAGAACTGTTTATTTCTTTGTGATTGTTTTGCATAAAGCCTCCGAACCCTCGGATCTACGTAACAATATAAATAGTTTATCGAATGATGTTTGAGTTCTTCATGATATTTCTACTCAAAACCGGAAGAAACGACTAAATATTCGCAATCACTAAATCACCAGAAAGGAAATTGATCCTTTTTTAAAATGTATAGTGACTGGGGATGAAGAGTGGATGCCTTCTGATAAAAGAAGGCAAGATAAAAGAGATAAGAGAAGAAGGCTGATGAAAAGATAATAATTAAGCCTCTAAAAATTATACCCACCGAAAAGACAGTATTACATCTAAAAGAAAATTTTGTTTTGAAATTGGTAAGGTATGGAAGGAATAGTATATAAGTACTAGACCATATATCCAAACTATTACTTCAGACTTATTTAATAATCGGTTATAAATTTTAAAACGGGATCTACCCATAAAATGATTTTCATTGCATGCAGAAGACGGGCTGTGATTCTTCAAATGACATCTATGAACCACACGAATGATTCAATAGAAGCTAAATTAATTTAGAGGATTGTGGTCCAGACATATCCTCATTAGATTTTTTCCTTCACAAAAAAAAAAATTTCAATAATAAACAGGTTACCGATAATTCTCTGAACGAGTAATTTGCTTAAAAACATAGATAAAGCTAGAAAGTTGTCCGAAAGGGGGCTAAATAAAACAAATCCTAAAGAATATATAAAGGTCGTCCAAATGAAAGTGACATTGTTGTAATAACTCTACAATTTGAGGAAAAAGATGGCTGCCCTTATAGAAGGACGTAGAATTCTGGGATCCTTCAGATCCCACCAGATGCACGTGTGATAGCGTGAGAGCACGTTAAAAAGCATCACTAGTATCATTGATGCCTCCAAATGGAACGACTGTCAATGCTGCTATGTACTGGGCCCTATTGCATGAACTGAGAATGAATATCAAGAACCGCTGATGTGGCATACTGTCCGGCGAGGATATCATCTTGCATAATAATGCTCGTCCTCATGTGGCTGTGGCGCGCCAAACATTGCAACGGCAATTCTGCTGGAAGGGTCTCGAATATCCCCATTTTAACTAGAACCTCTCTACGTGGGAAAACCACATCTTCGGTTCACTTCACAAAGCTCTGAAGGGACGGTGACTTCCCGACGACAATGATGATTTTGTCTAAAATTGGTTCCACAATCAACATGGGAGCTTCTTCACTCGGAGTTTCCATCATGTCATGGAACGATGGATACTTGTTCCAACCCACAAGGTGACTTTGTCTAGTCTATCTGTTATATCTGTATTATTTCTTTTCCTGTTGATGTTGTTACTAATGCCACCTGATCAGCATGTACTAGATCGAGGCACGCAAAATTCATCATGGCAAATGGCGAGATTGTACACCTTTCGTTAGCCGTGGCCTTGAGCACCATTCAGGTGACAGTACGTCTTAGTTCGTTTCCAACCCAATTTTGTGAGTGAACACCCTGCGGGTGGTCAGGGGCCTCCTACTTCTCTTCCCCTTCCACGAATTTCACGAGAGGACTTGAGGCTCGATGGCTATTTAGGATACCACCCCTGTCGTGAAGGGACTTTTCGTTCAAAAAAATCCCTGCATTTTCCGGGATTCGAACCCAGATCCTACAGCACAGCAGTCAGCGTCACTAACCACTATACCGGATGGGTGGCGTTTTTGTAGCACATTACATGTGATGTAATGTGTTGTATTTATAGCAATATACGTGTGAGCTATCATCTTCTGTCCAGGTCACGAGGACGTTTTTTCCATTATATACTGATTTATATTAATAGCATTAAACCCTGTATCAAACCGACCGTGTAGTGTCACTCTCGTTTGGGCGATACTTATAAATAATTAAGTATATACAACAATGAATATTTGATTTTTCCTTTCAAAGAGTGAGTGAGTGAGTGAATATTAACGTCGCACTGTTCAGCTACACGAAGGCTTTTGGTGACGGACCGCGCTATTTTGAACCATGATCAAGTAACGTGGACGACACCTGAGCCGGCACCCTCTCCTAATTACCACACCAACGGGAGGACGTTTATGTTCTCGACAGATTTAACGTGCATCGCTGCCCAACAAGGCGGGTCTTTAGTGGTACTGGGCTCGAACTCGTGAAAAGCCAGCCACGATCCGATACCTAGACCCCTAGGCTACCACGGCCACATTTTTCCTTTCAAAATTATCTATCTAAATTCTATATTACTTAATATTCAACCCAATGTTTTCTTAATAAAACAAAAATATTTGTCTAAAAGTAAATATCGGTCGCAAATTAATGCAGAATATGCTTTGAATACATGCTTGAAGTGTTTTTTAAAAATCATTTGAATACGTTTATTTCAAGAAAACAACTATCGCTCTTTTATATAACGGGCAATTTATTTTTCCATTCATTTGACCATGGTTAAACTAACTAAAACAATCAATCTAGGTAATCAATCAACCGCAGAAATAAAATCTTAGAGTTTAGGATAATCATCTGTGGAAGGAATCACTTATACAGAACAATTTTTTTTTCAAGAATTTCGACGAATCATTTGGAAATATCTTTAAATTTCATATTAGATCCAAAAAATATTCCTCAGTATTTTGACGTTTAGAATTCATGACGTATAGTGATGTTTCGGAAAAAAAATTTCCCTTGCTTAAAAAATAGAGAATTAATCGCATCATACATTTTCAGAATTGGCACCACTGCATTGAAATACCCAAAAATTATTAGGGTGTGTGTGTGTGTGAGCTGAATACATCATCCATAAGAAGAGTTTTGAAATATATGGATTAAAAAATGAAGGCTTGCAACCTACTTTGAAATATTTCTTTCAACCGTAAGAAAATTGAAGAACACCACCTATTTTCAGCTTCATCAATTCTCATAGAACGAAAATTTTGTTCTAAAGAAAAGCTTATTTTTTCTGAGTATACAAAAATATGTTCTAAGTCTTACTTTATACCAAGAGTTCCTATTTTTTTTTCCAAAATCTATTCCTTTGGGAAGAGTAATTTTCTTTTCCCTACATTTATCTCTATAATATATACAAAGTATTCCATACAGTCAAAATACTTATAACTGCGCAAGAAAAACAGAGATAAAAATTTAAATAAGAGGAACAGTAAATTAGGAAAAAAAGCGGCCTATTGAACTTATGTTTATTTTTAATTCTATTTCCACTTCCATTTTAACAATTAAAAACAAGGTTTTCATAACCACAGATTGTGATAGCAGAATGGTCCAATTCAGTTAATATGGGTGGTTTTGCTGATGTATTGATATAATTTTTATTAATATATAAATTGAAATTCGCTTATCATTGTATATTCACAATAAGCAGCAAAACAAGTATATAAATATTTATTTTACTAAACAATTTTTCAGTTTTACTGATTTACATGTAATACATTATAATTTTAATAAACTAATGCGAGAGTTGTGTTTAATGCTTTTTATAATATTCATCCACACACTTAATAATATCTGTCAATCCATGTGTTCTTAAATATTCATTCAATTTCTAGTTCTTATTAGTAAATGTTTTAAAGAGGCATGAAGAGCTTAGTGAGATCCTATTTTTTCTTACTAATTAGCTAGGAAAAATTAAATATAATGTTGCTTAAGATATGAGTTAATTTGAATTATATTTTCTTTCTAATATCTTTAAGATTCTTATATTTGGTAGAACCACTTATTTGAAAATTGATTTTATCTTCTACATTCTCCTTCCGTTCAAATGTTGTTGTAACGAAAATTCAATGCAGATTATGTCGTTTTCAAATGGTTCATAATCGAAGTCGGGACATCTAAATTTTCCAAATTTCTGGAAACGATCATAGATTTCTTCTTCTAATTGCTTCAAAAAATCAATGTATAATCAACAAATAATATTATCGTTTTCAAGAACTTAAAGCTATTTCAGATATATTCAAAGTATCCAAAGGCATTTTAATTTAAAGAAGAAATAAATTATATGATTTTAATTTACGCCACATTATGCATTAAAACAAGGGCTTTTAGCAACAAACCTCATAGTTTTAATATATATCAAGTGATGAGGACTATATTTGAGCTAGCATCCTACTTTTCAATTTCTACTGCATGCCAACGTAAGGACTTCGAGCCTCGACAGATTTAACATGTATCCGGCGTGTCTTCAGTGAGCAGGATTCAAACTCATGACATGACTGAAGTGATGCTGTCCACGAATTCGCAACCATGACTATTCAGATAACGATGCCACAATAACGAGTGAGGTTTGCAATCGATTATTCTCATACATTCTATGCACGCACACACAAACTCTTACTTCTTGTCATCGGTATTGCTATATTTGTCTTCTTCACATTGGCATGTGATGGCATTTCTTTTATCTGTTAATGGCCGTCAGTATTAAACACATGAACTGGGGAGAAGGCCGCACATCCTATACGTATATTAAAAAAATTGTGATCCCGATGAATTATTGTAGTAAGATTTATTACTTATATTTCAACAATCGGAAAGATTTTTATAAAACAATTACATTAATAGTAACAATAATTCAAGTTTGAGTCAAGTTCACTTGTTTAGCGACAAAGCATCGACAACTGAAAAGGACAGAAACGGAAATATCGAAAATACAAAGAAAACTCTTAGATTTTAATTTTATTTCAGTAGAAGTAAACAACGGTGTAAATCAGTAATGTTTTATTACTTTCTTAAAATGTTTAAGAATATACATACATCCTATTAAGCTATTGTGACATCTCGAGACAATTCATTTAATTTGGGAAACAATGGCATCCGCAGTTTTTTTTTTCCTGTAGAAAGAGTTGCTCAATTAACAAAAGCCAAGCAGCGTGTTCACTAAATAAGTGCCAGTTCCGAGCAATGCACAGTTAGCATTTTACAAGGTATATTACGCAGTTGCAAAGTGCACAAAAAATTTCACTATTGCTGAACAGTTAATTCTACCGCCTGCTCTCGATATGGTTAATATTATCATGGGAACATCTGTGAGGAATCTCATTTTTAAGGTATCTTCATCCAACATTACTATTGAAGAATTCAGTGTATTGTTCCGAATCTTATTGAGTAGTTGATAGAAAAAACAAAAAGAAATTAATGTGTTTTAATATATGTTATGTTATGAATGCATATTAGATCGTAATATTATTGTTGAAGATATTCTGTTCTGTTAGATTATCAACACCATCATCAAAGCATTCTTGACAAGTTTATAATGATAAAAAGTGCGTTGATATATGTACTGACGGGCTCAATCAATGTCTGTTTGTTACGGTGAATTTCAGGCGTTCATTCACAGCAAAGAATCACATACTGTGTGGAACCATTGCTATATCCAGGGTACGTGCCTTGGTGCTATATCCTAGCACGTGCATCAAAGTAGCTTAGTTCTTAATTGGATCGGGTTCTAGAATGAGTCGAGACATATCAAACTACATAAAAACTAGACTACAGAAAGCAAAATTTTTCAAAAAGTTTACAAAGACATGGAACCTGAACCCACAGCCCTACAATATTACTGCAGATCATGACTATGGCGTAGAATTGTCATGTCCAGCAGGGATGTCTTAAGAGTTCTACAGCCCCTGGGACCCTGAGCAAAAGTAATCCCCACCTGTGACCCACCCTTAAAAGAAGATAGTATATAGAATATGTTGTCAAAACCCTTACAAACGATAATCCAAAACAGAAAATGTGCGTGACCCACAAACTCATAAACCTAGGCACATATAGACTCGACAGACTGCATCCTATGGACTAAATGAGGAATTAGGGTGTATGGTATAAGGCTTAGGCTTGGGTATGGCCGACGATCATCACATAATAATGCAGTCTTGCCACTGCTACCAATTATAATATAATCCGAAATTCCCAGTTTTTCGAAGACTACGTTCGGAAACAATACTTGTCCATTAAAATTATTCGTATCCACGTCTCACTGAGGCTGAATCGAGAACGAGACAAGGCACGGGCCTAGTTGGCCAAAAGACATCCCTGCTGTTCTATGCGTTTGAGTTGCGTCACAAGAATTTTACATTTTCCTGCAAGAAGAAGGTCATACGAGCACTAAGTATTTAATTTTTCTGGAACTAGAAGAAAACTTTTTTCTGAAGCTAACATATTTGAGCGACATTTTTGACAAATTAAAATGGCTTGAATCTATCTATACAAGGCAATAATATGCCCATCTTGAAACTTGTAGAAAAGATTTCAGCATTTAAGAAAAAATTGAAGACAGAAAAGAAAAAAAGTTGAATAGGGTTGGGCTAAATTTCTTTTCTGCACATTGTACCTATGCATTGCTTCTAATAAGTTCGTTATTTCCCAAAAATTGCTGTCCCTTTTCTTGGAGCACTTTTCAGATTCGCAAAAACATTGAGGAAGGAAATGAAGATAAATTTATATGGATCCAAGATTCTTTCATTCTCAAGTTTTCCCCAGACTTTACTTTGCAAGTTTGATTGAGCTCTCTTCCGTCAACATTCTGAAGACAACATTTGCTTTCTCAGATTTAATGGAATTTGAATTTCCTTCCAAGTTCAGGATCTAATTTTAAGTTCAAAGGGGCTCTAAGAATCCTTATTCCCTTTGCGACATTATATCTAGCGAACCTAGATTTTCAGCTATCTTAGTGATAAAGACCAAATATCATCCGAAAATCAATGCTTAGTAAGAAATGAAACTGTATCAAGTCTTCAGCGATTCGAAAAAATGTGTCAGGAATCAATAAACACATCCAATCAACTGTGTAACTTTACACTGAAGCTTTTTATTTGGATTTGATTTTACATTTTCATGTCACTTTAAGTTATTTAACTTTTATTTCTGAGCTTAATTAACATTATAATAGAAGTATTGCAGTTAACGCGCTGTAAAAAAATAACAAAACAGATAATGCACCTGTGCAGAAAAAGTTTGTGAACTACTTACTGAATGTCTTTTCGCAGTCGAACATGACAGTGCAGTAGACTGTTGTTCTCTGGAGACATAATTTGAAGAATACTGCCCAAACCCTTTTTGTAAGTGTGATAGCTGAAACACACTAAATGTAAAGTAATATTAATAATAACAGTTTAAAATATTTAATAATATAAACAGTTAATAGTGATATCTACTTACTAAAGGTAAAATTAATTCTATAGTTAACAAGGACATTTTTTTATATATAAAAAACTAAATATTTGAAAATAAATTTTTTATTATTTTAATTCCATTATAATTTTTAATTACTGGAAGCAGCTTATATATGCAGATCATTTTGACTGTGTTTTTCCCCAGTCCTGTCTAGCAATCGGTGCGTTTTGGTACTCAAATGAAAAATCGATGGCACATATATACAATAATGTCTTAACATTCTTCTTCACCTCCCTATTTTATATTATATCTATGCATATAAAAAGGATATTATTATATAATAATCGCAAATCTTTACAAATTAAATAAAATTTTAGAACAGAAAAAAATTTCATCGACCCTCCGCTCAATGAACCTACTTCTAGAGTAAAAACTTCTTAAAATTTCATAACCTCACTCTCTTAAGCGATCATTTTGGGAAATTTATTATACAAGACAATAAAATTCAAATTGTACAAAATATCATCGGATTTATTAAAAGAAATATCCAAGAATTTCAATCGTTGTAAATTAAAAACTTTATATTTAAAAGTTCGGTGATAAAAATTCATTGGGATAAAATAAAAAAAAAAACACTGAAAATGGTAGTATGTAAGTTTCAATAAAATCCATTTCACTTCAAGTTTTTAATGAGATTTTACAGATACATCAGGAATGAATGTATTGCAATAAATTTCAATTCATAGTATATGTTTAAAATAATATTAAAATAAATTGAACCCTAAACATGTGGTTTCTCAATTCACTTTAAAAATGATACTTTTAAAAAAAATTACAGTTTTAATAACTATTTTATTTAGATAAAATTATTACTCTTTCATTAAAATTCTTGAGGGGAAAAAAACTCCCTTTAATACTTGATAACAATATTTATTTTCAGAAAATGTAGCATCAACACATTCCTTGCTTTAACGAGTTTAATTATCTTTTTGACAATTTGCATGCTTATTAAATTAATCTCAGAGGCTCAACAGCTAATGAGGGCGAAGGTCTACTGTGCCCATCTCAGTTTGCATAAACTTAGGCACTGAGGTACATGAACAGACGTTCTGGTCAATTGGTTAGTCTGACACCATACCACCAGTGCTCAGTTAGAAAGCAATCTTGGTGCTTATTTATAGACCCACAGAAAGGATAAAAGTTTGAGCCAACCTTGCTCAGTCCGGGGCTTGAATTCCGGACTTGTGGCCTGGAAGAGCGATTATTAATTTATCAAAATATATGCGATGTTATTTTTATCAAAACACATTTACTGTCGTAATAATTATTTGAAGTAGATTAAAAGGAAAGTAATAATTTCGATAATATTTGTAGTGTTCCATAAAATAAAATTTATATTCAATATATCAGAAGTCTGAATGTTCCAATACTATTTATTTTAAATAAAAATAAAAACATGACAATTTCAAAGACCTTCTCAGAACGAACCTTGAAATGTAAAGTAATGTATATGTACTAATCATCTCTTTAAAAAAGGCATGTCAAACTCGTATGATGTTAGGGGCCGCATGATCTATTTTATATTGAGTTGGGGGCCGCATGTTTTCAGTGAACAAAAAATTAATAAAATAAGATTTTTAGAATAGTTATATTATGTAATTATTAGACTTAATGCCAAGTTCAATGTTTCGTACATTAAACACACATGGTCGCTTTATTTTTAAAGTCATTTTTCCTAACTTAAACTATAAATATTTCAAACATATAGTTTAAAAAAATAAAATTTATACTAAATACAATTTAGTATTACTCTTTAGAATATATTTGACATCGTTTTTTCATTTTGCAAGTCATCAAAATTTGGTTGAACATATTAAGCTAATTTAATTTTTAAAACTGATGATAAAGGCTCTGATCGAGGTTAATCTTGGCCTTAATGATTTTTTGTTATTCTTTAAAAAGTTGTTGCTCGCATAAATAAGTGCTACCGAACAAACTGAACAAGCTGTTATATGCGTAACAAACGATAACGTTTTAGGAAATAAGTCTACAGTTAAATATGTATACAAATCTGGAATTTCCCCTTCAGTACATTTTTGCTTTATCAAGAAAATCACGGATTTGAATTAATTCCATTTGGAAATTTTCATCAAGAATTTCAACATTGATTGATAGAGGTGAAGTAACAAGATGAAATCGTAATTCTCAGCTTTTAAAATTATAAAATCTTCCATAGAATGCCGTTTCTAACAATTTAATTTTGTAAGCATACTCAGATAATTTTAATTTAAATTATTTAATCAATAGATATTGAATGTTAAAATCTTTCAAAATGAAGCTAATTTGTTTTCACCAAAGTAATACAGTTTGTTTGAAAGAATTAATATTATCAAATAACGTTGTAACAACATAATTTTTGCCTTGAAGCTTAAAATTAAGTTGCTTGAGATTATTTGTAACATAAAATGAGAAAGTCAGGTCCCTTATCTATTGTCCATCTTTTAATTCAGCCATTAAAAAATTTTTGTTTCCAAAAATTATGATTTCGTCCAGCAATTTGAAGAATCGTTTTAACATTTTATGACAAAAGCTATCCAACTCATATATAATATTATAATCAGTGTATTAATATTTTATATCTTCCAGAAATTAAACAAATTGACAGAGATCAAGTCTACGTGCTGAGATATAATTTAAATTTTGGAGACAATTTTTAAAACATTGGAGCACAGTACTTGCTGATAAATAATACAATGAAAAAGCTCAAAATTATTATTACCATTCTGTTTACATATTTCTTTTAATCTTACAAAAATTTCTTTAGTAATTCCAGTCATAGTAAGGGCACCATCAGTTGCAAGACACACAAACCGCGACTTTTCCCACCGTAACCTCTTCCAAACTTTCATAAATGCATCAAAAGTGGCATTTCCATTGGTTATATTATGCATAGGAATGATTTCGAATGATTTTTAAATTAACATCGTATCCACGAATAAAAACGAATGAGTGATGTTTAGAATATCTGCACTTCCATCAATTGCAGTAGAGTAGGCGTGAAATATTGATATTTTTTAATCTTACACCGATTTTTCAAATCCTCGACTATTTAACTCTGCTAGCTACACTATTTCTGCTTAAACTTACATCTGTTACTCGGTCTGAACAGAATTCGTCCATCGTTTTAATTAAGCATTCACTAATAAATTTCCCTTCAGTAAATGGTTTCGATCTGTGTTTTTGCTATTAAATCTGATAATATATAATTTGCTTTTACAGCAGCGGTATTCTTCAACAAATTTAATGAATACACTTTGTTGTTTTTGAAGAAATGATTTCAATTCCTATGATTTGTCTTCATGAAAATTTTACAACATATTGGTCATTGTACATTTTAAGATTATATTCCTTTGCAAAGAAGGAGGAAGAGAAATATAAAAGTTGATCATATGATAAATATTGTGGTATATCGTATGATAAATATCGTATCAATAGCGAATAATATGCACAAATGCATTTCATAATTTAATAAATTAATTTATTATAGTGAAATTAAATTAAAAGTTTTAATAAATTCTGAAAAATAATTTTTAATCTATAGTCTATTTATATTACCAGATAGGGGATTCTCTTAAAACAAGAATAGATAACAGGTAAATACGTTTATAAAAAAAATTCACCTCAAATAAATTTCAAAATGAAAAAAAAAACTTCAAAAGCTTGATACTTAAAAATTCTTAAAAAGTCTCGGTGGGCCAAACTATATGTTTGAGGGGCAAATGCAGCCCACGAGCTGTGTGTTTGACATGCCTGCTTTAAAAAAACATCATTCACTTAAAATCATGCTCAAGTGTGTACTTATTGCTTATATTTTACATAGAAATAAACTGAGAGTGTAAGCCATTTTAAAATAAACATTTTTAAATACATACGGAATATGTCATTAAAATTTAATACCAAAGCATAAAAATGAAAACTGTTCTTTTCTTATATTTTAGAAACGATTGTGCCTCATTATTGCTACTGAAAATACTTAAACTCTCCTAATAAATGCTACTGACATTTGCTTATTTTGCTAATTTTATCGCACTCCTTTTTAATGAGTTTTTAGCACTTAACGTGGGGCTTATTCGTAGCCTTGATATTTCCTTTCTTTTGGAAGATAACTGAATTTTTTTAACTAATTATTTTTCACTTCATTTGAGCAAAATAACAAGTACATTTTGATATCATTATATTCTATGCTGATTTATTATCAAAAGAACTAAATGGGCAAAAGTTAGAAAAAGTATAACTTTTACATTGGGGAATCTGCTTATCTGAAAGTAATTTCTGGATGAATTTATACTGGATTGATTTAATTCTGTATAATTATTCATTAGGCGTTGCAATTATTTCCTTCATTGCCACAGTTCCTTGTTAACTGCACAGAAAAATTAATTATCTTTGTTTTCACCAAGACGTCCCAAGGGGCGCTCTTATCCATTTTCTAAAAGTTAATGCAAACAACAGATTTTGCAAGTTAATTACACGTTTTGTAATCCAGACATTATTTATTTTAGATATAAGGTTTTCTCCTCATAATGATGAAACATTCTCCCAATTAAAAAGTATTTAAAAAGAAAAAATCTATTTAATGGAAGACTAAAAAAAGAATATATTTACGATTTCAAATGCACCTGTTTCTTATTTTCCCTTCAGCAATGGTTATCGGATTGCAGCATTAAATATCAATGCAATTTGAAACAGAATTTCGTAAATGACGGGGATTATTTCAGAAAAGGAAAACTCAAAATCAGATGGGATGCTATATATCTGAAGAGTATGCTGTACTTCACTTATTGATACTCAATATAATAAGAAATATTTTTACCAGCTTTAATTTTATTAAAATTTCTTTTCATTTGTGTGTGGTGAAGTAATACTGTGATAATGACTCAAGTTACCTGCAAAAATATTGAATTCATTTTTAACCCCTTAAGCTGTTCGATATTTCTGGTCAAAATGTTACAAAAAAGGCATATTTTTTATTGCATTTAAATAAATATAATACTTAACTGAATGCGAAAATGGAAGGATTTTATTTTAATTTTCAATTTTACAGTTTTTACTCAAATTCTATTTTATATTTACGGAACACAAAATCCCTCAATAGTACTCTCTGCATGTTTTGAAAAATGCTTAAATGCACACAATTTGAAGCATGATGTAATAGCGTCTTACATTGCAATGAGGACAGAGATAGTATAAGCTTTTTGGATTATATTATCATTTTCAATTTTCTCAAGCAAAAATTGCCTTGTTAATCTCTATTCTTTATCGAATATTTTCAAGAATCTAAATTTCGGCCTCAAGGGGAAAATTTCGCTTTCACCACACAGAAAATACCGTGATGTGAAGTATTTCAGTACTATAAACTTCACATGTCTTAAAAACACTAGCACTAATAATATCACAAAAAAGATTAAAAATATGCGCAAATCAAAGATAGGAAGAAGAAAATCTCTGTACCAGAGTACAGCGTACTGAGTACACCGGTTGTGATAGCTTTCGGTAGCCCGTAAGGTGCACAGGCAAACCAGTTAAGGGGGTTAACAGCTCAATCATATGTTCTTGATATTATACGATTGTTTGTGTTACCGTAATTGCTTATTTTGGTGTATCCTCTTTTCAACAAGAAAATTCCAAACACAATATGAATGGTATATCTTATGATTGCTATCCTTCTGTTCGTATTTTTATTTTCTAGGTAAAGTCACCAGATCTTTCTGCAAATGATATGCGTAGATTAGCTTTTTCCAACACTATGCTTACGGGCACCATGGTGCCAGCCGATCGTTTAACGTGAGCCCACCTCTGTATGATCACAACAAAAATATTTTAGTTTTCAATAAAATTCAATGTGAAATTTTTCTCATTTTTAATCTTTTTTTTTCTCCCACTTTCACCAATCTAATTTCCTATGCATAAAATCCAAAATGAAGTGAACTGGTTCATCTGGAGCGCAGGGTTGCCAAATTGGGTGATAAAAATTAGAAATTAAATAACTTTTAAATACGCAGTATAAAAATGTAGTAAGTCACTGCGAATAGAATATTTCAATGTTGTGAGAATTTCTGGAATATTGTTGACAGAATCATATTTCCATCCTTGAAAAGCAGCATGTAAATTAAAATCATTTTTTCAGTTTCACATACTTGTGTGAGTCATTTTTTTACTGTGAATATAAAATCCAAGTACAGATCATGACCTTCAGATGAACACCTTGAAGACTGCTGACGAGTAGAGATATCGTCAGATTCGCTGAACTACGAAGCAATAACCGATTAAATGCAATTCTAAAAATCGCATTGAATTTGAGATTTGTATTTTTATGAAGAATTTTGTACTTATAATAAATTTCGCATGTACTTAGTAATTATTTTGCACACGATTAAAAACAATACATTTTATATGTTGAGTTTTATTTTTGGAATTAAATGTCTTTTTGTACATTATATGCATGTATATTTTAACTCTATCAAAATATAAATTCCCCTTAAGGTATCCGACTACGTTCGAAACCGTGATTTTAAAAAGGCGCATAAATGGATAATTTTCATGATATTTAGTGTCACTTAGATTAGAATGCATGTATAAAATTGTTTTAAGGATATTTGATACAAAAAATATTGTTTAAATACAATATTTTGGCAAAAAATTGACTTAGAGTAACCTTTTTTCAAAATGTTCTCCTTTTGTGAAAACTGCTTCTATTGTAATAACATTTTGCCTGTATATAGCTCAAACCTCTGCACAGAGGCTCAAGTATGATTTTTGAAAAATTCACTTTATTTTCAGAGTTACAACCATTTGAAATAATTATCGGTGTTTTTTTCTTAAAATTTCTCCCCTCTGTTGTTGAAAAACATGAATAAACCCACTTCTCAGTTATATATCTAAAATTCTATTTGAGCCTCTGTACAGAGTTCTGAGCTATATACAAGCGAAATATTATTATATTAGAAGCATTTTTCACAAAATGAGAATATCTTGAAAATGAATCATTCCATGTTCATTTTTTGTCAAAGTATTGTACTTAAATAATTTTTTATTGTAATAATATTCTTAAAACAATTTTATATACATCTTCTAATCTGAGTGACACTAAATATCATAAATGTTATCTATTTATACGCTTTTGTAAAATCACGGTTTCGAACGTTGTCGGATACCTCAAAAAACAAACGGTGTTCGTCATCCAACACATATTTTAGAATGTGCTGTAAGGAACAAAAAGGTTGAGGATCCCTGGCGTAGATCATTAACCGGAATAATGCACCACAAAGTATTAAACATACTACGATTTAAAAGTATCAGTCAAAACCTATTTCAAAATGAAATTAGAAATATGTAATTCTTTTTTTATTGTAAATGTATGCATCAAAACCATGAAAAGTTTCACCATTTATACTATTCAATGTGTGCAACTGTTATTAAATGAAGCTCCTATTACGTTGAAATTATGTTTATTCGATATCTACTTTTATGTTTTACACGTTTATTGAATTTTGATCTTTCTTTTAAATTGCTAAATATCTTCTGAAATATTACCAAAACTTTACTTTTCTTTTTAAAAAAAAACATTTTTTTTGTATCTTTAGCAAATCTCAAGGTTTCAAGCTTCTTTAGTTTAAATTAAACTAATTATTTTGTCAACAACTGAAGATTATGAAGGTTTAAATTTTCATTTAGTACCAACATGATAATAAACGGTATTTAAATAAGCTTTATAAATGGACATTTTTAAATTAAGTATAATACCATGTATTAGAAATTTGCTTCATGAATTTATCAGAAGTAGTATGAAATCCTAATTTGAACGTTGAATAATTTATGGCGTAATCATAATACTATCCATGCTATTAGAAAATGGGGAAATGTTTTTCATACGTTATTTTTGATTAAACCCAAATTATGGCAAACCTTTTTAATTGTTGTTACCTTCAGTCTTCATAAAATAGTATTTATGAGAAGATGTGTATTTGTATCAATATTTTTCTGTTTTTATACAGCCGAAAATTTTCTAAAAGGAATCTGAAGCACTTTCAATTACATGGTCCCAGACTTTAAGTCCCATTAAAATTCCTTTTCATGTTGAATAGAAATAAAATTTTAAATTCTTTGAAGATATATGAAATTATGAGATAACTTCTCTAAAGTACTTTGAGATTTATTTCTATTTTATAAATGGTATGAACTAACATAATGATGGGGAGATGAACATTCACCTCTGCTCAATATTTCACTTCGAATGTATTCATACATTTTAAAACTCGAATAATTTCCAAAGTATTTTTAAACGTATAATAGGTTTTTTTAAAAAGATTTATCCACTTAAGTGTCATTAAATCCATTGTATTTCAAAGTACAAATTTTATACCCATTAATTTTATATCATGTAATATTATGTTGTATTGCATTTTTTTTTATTATATTCATGTTTAAGAATTGCGTGTGCTTATGGCCGGCTCATATAATAAAGGATAAAATATTGATTGCCCGAAAAAAACTTTTCAATATCAAAAAGTAAAGTTAAGCCTTCACTTTCAAAAATTCTCAAAGTTTGTTTCAGTATTATCACTATAGGATGTCGAGATAGATTTTGACAAAATTTTCCGCCTTAAAAGTTCTTTTAATTACCTGTCAAAAAATTAAGCTACTAGCGACTTTAACTTGTTTCAAAGTTTCATATACATTATAACTCAAAGTTTTCATATTCACTGAATATCCATTCACTATTTTTATCTATTTATCTTGAAACAAAAGTTATAATATTGATTGTTAACGTACTATCTTATTTAAGTAATAGAACTCTTCAATGGAATAACATAAATCTAATATTAATTATTGGAGAAAGCTTTTCATATTTAATTTATGCAACTTATATCTGAACAGCAAAAAAAACTAACAAAATTCATATTTCAAATAGGCGCAACTGTGCTTGAAAAACCCAGGATTCCAACAACAAAGTCTTAAACCTATTTTTGAAGGTCACCTCTAAGTAGAAGCACATTTAACTGTTTTGTCCTTTCTTGCTCTGAGCGACAGAGAGTTTTTCCTTCTTTTGAGCATCCGGTGTGAGGCATGTTATTATTTTTTAACTTCCGTGTGATTCCTGTAAAAGCATTTTCTCAAAGATTTATCCTTCCCCTCCAGAGTCTCATATGTATTATGCCTGCTTTCCAAATCCTCTTTGCTTTTTTCTCTGTTCTTTTTTCAACTGACGCTTTGAAAAGATACAATTGGGGGGTTTTTAAAAAAGGATTTTTCAAAAATTTATTTTTAAAAAGCAATTAAAGTCTTAAAAATTTTTCTTTTGTTTTTTTAATTGAGTTTTTAGATACAATTGAATTTTTGTTTATTACGATTTAATTTTTTTTAAAAGTTTTTTTAAAAATTAAATATTTTTTCTATAAAAAATTTTTTTTAATTGAAAAAAATCAGGATATCAATTATTCTTCTTTTTGTTTTTTAAAAAGTTTTAAATTTTTTAAAACTTTTACTTCATCACAAATAATTTTTTAATTAAAATTTTCTTTTTTATTATTATATATACAAAAAGGCCCTTTTTGGGTTTTAAATTTTTTAAACAAATTTTTTAAAAATATCTTATAAAAAAAGTTTTAATTAATTAAAATACCCCCCTTTTTTAAATATAATATTTTAGAAAAAATTTTTTTTTTTGATAAAATTTTTAAATAAACAAAAATTAAAAAGAACCCCCAAATTTTTTTGGGGCAACAAAATCCCCACCCAAACCCTCAAAAATCATAATAAAAAATATTTTTAAAAAATCTTTTTAAATATAAAAATTAAAAAATTTTGTAAATTAAGATAAAAAATTTAAAAATGAAAAATCCCCCAAAGTGGCCATAAACCCCTTTAAAAAAATCCATTAGAAAAAATATTCTTAAAAAATCTTTTAATAAAAATAGCCAAATTTTTTGAAATTTAAAATTTTTTGACCAATCAAAAAAAATTTTTGTAAACTGGTTTGCACAAAAAATATTTAAACCTAATTGAAAATGGACATTTTTAATTTGATACATTATATTATGACAATAAATTTGGGTGATTTTGTGGGAAAAAGAAAATCTTAGAAATTGTAATTGAAGATTGAAGGATGCCTTGGGGGGTTTGTTTTCCCTTTATTTTAATATATTGGTTTTTCATTTGAACTTTCGGATTTTAAATTTTTTTTTCACCCTATAATTATTTTAAAGATGGGTGCATTCTTTCATTTTCGATGGCAATTATATTGTGCAATGTTTTTTGGAGTTTTAAATTTTAATGTGTAATTTTTTCAGAATGCGATGGCGAATTTTTTAAATTTTTTTTAAGGATTGATTTTTAAATTTTTGAAATTTTAAGTTTTTGATAATTGATATTTCCCCGGTTCTTACCGTTTCAACAGGGAAGGTTCCCCTCAAACTAGTTTAACCCCTTTAATTTTCCCCGTCCGAAAAAGCCTTGGTATTTTATAAATTTTATTTTAAAATTTTTTTTTTTTGTTTCAAAACGTTGGTATTTTTTTCTTCTATATTTATGATATTTTGAAATGAATTTAAAAATTTTTATTGTTTAATTTTTTATGTTTTATTGGTTATATATATATAAATAAAAACTCATACTCAATTTAAAAAATTTAAACTTATAATTTTTATTATATTATAAATATATATATATATATATATATATATCAGTTTATACTTTTTTAGGGGGAAAAATTTTTAAAAATTTCTTAAAAAGTGTTCTTTTTTTTACAACAAAAATTGTAGAGAGATTGATATAATACACAATAAATTTACTTTTGTGAGATGTTTTAATGAATAAATATGAAACTTAATTCAGAGGATTTTTAAAGAGAGGTTATTCTTGTTTATTTAACAAATTTCTCTAATTATGTTAGAAATTAATATCTGCTTTCAGTAGGGTTTCATATCATACATATGCCAAAATAAAGACATTGATAGGAAAGTGTATAGAGTATTTTAAACTATTAAATCATATATAGTCCATATAAGGGAATTCTTATATTTAATGTCATGGAGAGATTAATTCAATTCAATAATTATAAATTATTTATATGTTTCATTTTTGCATTACATATGATCTTTAAATATCTTAAATTTTCATATCTTAAAATACTGAAAACAGATTATCTCTATAAAAATGTTTTCCAAATAATCTTTAACTTTTCTTGAAATAAATGTTATGTTTCAAAGGGTTTGATAAAAGCGTATCCTTCCAGAAAAACTAATAGAATAATAACGCAAATATAAAAATTTAAATATCAAGATAATATACACACATACATGCATATATATGCGTTGTGTGCATGATAAAAAATCTTTACATAAAAATGAGAAAAAACTGTTGAAAACTGATTAACAGATCAATTTAAGAGGATTCTTAGCTACGAAGCATTAAAGCCAAATTTTATAGTTTATATTTTTACGTTTATTTATTTTTAAAGTATTGCATTATTTAAAACCATTTTTAAGAAAGAAAGCATTCGTTAATTCCTTCCCTAAAGGAAAAGACTTCACCATGCAAGATTCAAAAATTTAAAAGCATGAAAGCATTTTTCTTTAAATTTATGTTTATAATAGGATTATTTTGCAAGGCAATCTAATTTGCTCCGATAATTGCTATTATATAGCTAGTAATAGGGTAGCATTTTAATTTATGACTATAAGGACAAAAATAAACCTTTGTCTAAGAAAATAGATAGCTCTATGTACTACAACTATGCATTCAAAAACTTGTGTTTAATAAGCATAAGAATTTTATTTCCATTTATCGAAAAGTATTTGTTATGCTAGTAAAAGAAAAATTATCATATTTTTGAAGCTTCTTTTAAGATGCTTGTTTCTCAAAATTTTTTTTTTTCTTAGAAATAAGATTCCTATTTATTCTCATCATGCGTAATTTAAAACTTCTTCCATTAGATTTTTTACGCAATGTTCCCTTTTTTCCCAAGAGGCATTTTGTAGTTTTGATTTTAATAATGTTCTTTATCTGGTATTCCTATTTTAATATAGTTTAAAGTATTATTTCTCTTTACAGCTTCTTTTCTACTTTATTTTAAATATAAATTTTCATTCCCATTGTAGTTTCTGATGCTTTTAAAGTAATTATCTATATTCAAAGCATTTAATTACATTCATTATACTGCTTTATTTAAATTCTGTTTTTACTAAGAACTGGCTACTTTAAATTTTGATATTCTATTTTATAATCTTGAAAAAGCATATGCTTTTTCTCTGTAATTATTATTAATACTATTATTATTATCAGAATTAATTTTGTCATGGGATGAGCTTTAAAAAGTAATATATATTTATTCATCACACACTTCACTTATTAAAATGTGTTTTATCTTGAAACTGATGCACTTTGGTATTTCTTCATTTAAAGCATAATTATATTTATTTATTTTTTAAAAAATAATTTTCAGGGCAGTAAAAAGTTATTTGAGCCCTTCAGATGCTTTTCTTCTTTTTCTTTAATTGAAAAAGAAATTAAAAGTTTTTGATTATATTATCAGTATAATTCAAAAATATAACTGGCTTTAATGCTGTTCATTTTACTTTACTGTTCTAGTGAAATATTGTCTCTCTCTCTCTTTCTCTTTCTCTTTGAGTTAAATTCTTCAAACGGTTTTATTTCATTAGCTGTTAGCATTTTTGGCGAGTGGATTCTTGATTATATATATATATATAATCAAGTCGCCACAGTGTTTGATTTACATGTATATATATATATATATATATATATGTAAATCAAATACTGTGGCGTATTCTTCCGTATTATATATCTTCCGGAGAAAGCATGAGTAGAATTAGTTATAATATCTTAAAATATATATTACTATAATGCAACACTTTCTCATAATTCACTTGAAAAATCTTTCATTTTTGCTATAAACTGCATTATTAGTCCCTTTTTTTTTTTTTTTTACAACAAGTTTACTTCTGAACACATTTTTCTTTGATTGAAAGTACAGAAGCTGAAAAGAAATTAATCATTTTTCAAAGGCATTTAATAAATTATTCTTTAAAAAGTAAGAATATTTTCATCACATAAGACAAATGTTAAATCACATTACAAATGTCTTTTATGAAAGGAAACTAAACACAAAAAGGTTTTCTATAAAAAGAAATTGAGTTATATAATTCAAATGAGCAAAGGTTTGAAAAATTAAATTGAAAAACAGTATATTCATCCTTATATATTAAATACACAAATCAATAAGGCATTCAAAATTTTAAAATATTTCTCGGATTAGAAGAATGATCAAAACCTTCCTTCATTTTGCACAAAGAAAAAGGGACTAAACAAACTATATTTTTATTTTATATTAATTCAAATTTCTGGATCACATGAAACAAAAATTAAACTTTTCTTGTCTTTGTTTTATTTTTTTACGTACCGTTCATTTTTATAAAAATAATGCATATGAGAACTGATCAGGTTTATTTCAATAAAAGAAAATCTATAGATAATGTTGAAAATCCGAAACAAATTAGAATTACTCTATTACTAAAACTTTTTAAGAGAACCATTTCATTTTCAATTGTTCCTTTTAAATAATTCCGAGAAATATGTGCTGACCTCTTCCCATTTCTATAGAATAATATTTTGAAGTGTTTCTATTGTGGTCGATTACATTTCCAAAATTAATCCAGTCGAGTTGCCTGGAACACACCCGTCAGCAAACGTTAGAAGTCTTTCAGTTGTCTAGACAAATATCTAGGTAGAAATATGGACAAGAACTGTCCATATTTCCAACCTCCCAACTTTATGTAACTGTCTCCAAGACAACATTGATTGTCATATTAATATAGAATCTTAACAGAAGTGTTGGCAACTTTTTCATTATTTATTCGCTGTTTGTAGTAATCACATAATTCAGTACCATTACGAAAAGTTTTTAAATGGCACGAGGCCTGGAAAATGTAATATCATATATAATCTAAATATAGATATGGATCGTGTAAGTATAAATATTATTGTAAAACGAATTGTGTTTTTTTATCGATCAGAAATGTATGATACAGTGAAGATTATATCATCTTAAGAAACATTTTTGAATAAATAAAAGATTGTTAAGGTATACACACAACACAATATTTTATTCCGATTATATAATAAAATATTTAAAAAAAATTGACTCAGAATTTAAAACTTACTATCTAATTAATTAATGCTTTTGTAAGACTAACTAATTAACTAATTAACTTTGAAAGAAATATGATTTCTTCTTATTTTCAAATAATTGATTTAATAGGCGAAAATCTGCAGCTTCACGTTACTCAAAATCTAATTTTAGTTAGATCATTATCTGATTTCAGTTTATGTTGAGAATAAAATTTGGGTATTTCTGCCGAAGGCATATTTATAAGCAGCAAGATAATAGATTTTACAAACTTGATATGAACAAATAGAAAATTTATAAGTAAATATGCGTTTCCATCATCGAAGCTGCATATCATTTTTCAAGTTGTCTTGCATATAAGAAGGAAATAAAAATATTAATCGGAACTTAGAATTAAATATTAATTAGACTTATAGATGAAAATGAATATTGAGCATTTTCACCCTCTCTTAGATAAAACTGAAAATACATATTTCTCTCGAATAACACGCAAAGGGGAGGAGGAGTAAGAGAGTGAGTGAGTATAACAAAAATGTGTTTCTCTTTCTTTAAGAACGTATATCTCTCTTTCTTTAAAAATATAAATTCTTTATTCAAACAGAAAAGTCTATTTTCACTTTTTCTGCATTTTTAAAATACAGTGAAAATCGCTTAACTCTAAACTGAAAGACTAAAATATGTGTTCGTGTTTAATGATATTGCAAAGAAAAAATCAACAAAATATACATCAATCAACAAAATTAAGTTTATTAGAGTTTATTTATTTGCATAGAAATTTATATGTTTGATAAAAATCGACGAAATAAAACCATTTATAAGAATTTAAAGAAATTTAATAAAAAAATTTTTAACTTTTTGGGGGAAAAAACATTTAAAGAGTTTTTGAAAAAAAAGCTTATATTTTTCTATACATTGTTTTTTAGCTTCAAATTGTTCGATATCGTCCATTTGGTTATCTATTTCATAATTAGAATGTGCGTTTAAATAACCGTGCATACCTTTCATGACGTTCCCCATTTTTGATTATGTGAGATTAGGAGCTGCATTATTCCTTTCATTTTCTTCGTCGGAATCTGAGTCAATGATATTTTTTGAACTTTGAACAAAACAACAAAATTTTTTGAACTTTGAACTCATCTACTGCAACAAATTATTCCAATATTACAATATAACAGTCCAATCCGGCTGGTGATTTCCGTATTTTGTTCTTTCCCAGAAGGGAAATCTTTTCGTTTTAAGAGAAAAAAAATGCATGAAATACACAGTAGTTTGTCGGGACCGTTGTATTATTTCGTGCTAACCACAATATTTCGTCTTAAGCGTTTTCACGTTAAGCGTATTTCACGGTATGTGTATATGTAATCAAAATCTATTTTGCCTTTTTTCTTAAATATATATATATATATATATATCAAAAAACTACATATATTTATATCATAATTCTCGATTTAAAATTTCCCTCGAAGGATTTTCTTGAATTTAAAATGGTTTCGAATCTTTGAAGGCATAGTGGGGTAGTTAATACTTTTCTTTTACCTGTTGAACGGGGGAAATACCATTTTAACTACAACTTTATCTTCTTAAAAAGTGCCGCGTTGACACATTTCATGGTGAGATGATGCAATAATACATAACAGCCACCAAATCCGATCAATCAGCGTTCTAAAATCCAGAAATCATAGGATTAAAGAAGATACGGGAATCTTCCGGTGGTGAAAAAGCTGAGGTAACAAGAATGTGAAAGAATGCTTTATCAATTTTCTTTGTGAGTTTGTTTTTTGCTGCTTTATTATATGTGTGTGTTAGTCAATAAAATATGGAACGAACATAAAAATGTTTCTTCAATTACTTGACTACAACTGCAACCAGATAAAAATTCCCATGATCCATGTTTCATTCAAGTAAAAATACTACATACCTACATGTATATATAGTTTAAGGTATCCAACTACCCTAAAATTGTGAATTTTGCCAAAAATTGAAGAATTTTTTGTGATTTTATTTTATAGGCCATCTTATTAGCTTTATAAAAAATACCAAGTTTATTATTTTCCGTTCGTTAGAACAAAAACTGCAAGTGTTTTAGTAAAAGCAGATCCCATTACTTTAAGCATTACTTTAAAATGGGTTTTACTCGAAATGTGTTTTTTTTGTTTGAAAGTGCTCAAACGGGAACAGCCATTGCTCAAAGAGTTTTGAAAATAATTAACTGGAATTTTTTGTGTATATTCTATATAATAGCAGAAGTGTTTTAATCTTCAGATTTACCAACAACTGTTTCATTACAAAATTTACAGTCCCTTAACAGAATATAATCACTGTTTTTTTTAAGCAATTTCCTATAATAACTAAGATAAAGTTCTCTAGTTTTAATAAAAATTAAAATATCTCTTATCCTGAAGGTCATTTCAAAAAGGAATAACATAGCAATACATCATAATTGAAAAATTGAAAATTAGTTCATAAACTTTTGGTACAGAATGGGTCCCGTTTATGTTATTTTTTGTAAACGTATACCAATTTTTTCCCATTTTAGTAATAATAATTTCCTTCTATCTTCTTAATTTTAACATATTTTTTTTAAAATGTGCTAAACAAATATAAAAGCCACAAAAAAATCCACATATCACCATTTTTTTAAAAAAAAAGTTGTCGCAAGTAGTCGGCTACCTTAATAGGTTTCATACAAAAAACATGTTTCTGTGTTTGTGGATAGGATTCGTACTCAAGATATAACAAAGTAGATTGAAATTTTCTTAAAATAAATTACATAAAAAACTTAACCACATTTAATTTCAAATTAACCTTATTTTAATTAGTAACACAATAACAAAGTATAACATACAAAAATAATAAAACATTATTTTGACTGCAGTTTTAGTGCTTTAAAACAACATACAGTGCTCGTTAATTAAAATCCCTGAAATTTCAATTAGCATATGAAATGGAAAAAATGTTCAGAACGTAGTCTTTCTAAGAGTGTTTCGAACCAAATGCATAATTTAAACTACTAATTATAAATATCTATATAAAAAGATCTTCTTGCAGCTCTGAAAAATTAACATTTTTCCTTCTATCCTAGAATGTTATTACGTATTTGTATGTTACGTACTATAGAAACCGCTGAAAGCTTTCTATCACCTTTTAATTAACAATTTCCTTAATTATAAGAGATTTGTCTCGAAGTTTGTTTTCATTTCAGAAGAAAAATAAAGCGAACAAAAATAAATAAAGAAAATAGGAATAAAGTCAATTAGATTAAAATTGGTGACATGAGTACTTATTGAATTCATATTTAAAATTTTCCAGAATGTTACCATATTTTTAAAATTTTAAAAATGAATGAATGTCGCAAATTAAAATGTGTATTTTTCCTTATTGAGTGTGCCATGAAAACGTTTACAAAATTGCATCAATTATTATTATTACTATATCTTAGTCTTCTATTTAGATCTAAGAATCGTTAAACTGGGAAATATTATTGATGTTTACTGTGAGAGTAGTATGCCTTCGCGAAACTTTTATATCAAAAATCTAATCCTAGGTAAAGTATTTGTACTGAATTGAATTATTCAAATGATTTTTTCTCATATTTATTATCGGATCCAACAATTTTGTATTTTATATTCGAATCCACTTCCTTGAAACATCAATAATACGTAGATTAATGTAAAATATATCTTTTAGTGCGGTGTTCTCTATGCCATCTTTCAACACTTTCTAATATTCATGTTCGCTCTAATAACCATTTCCTTTCCATTTATATCCAATAATTTTGTTCTAAGTATGAAATTGATACAGACAAATAGATTATTATTAAATAGGAAAATCTATAAGTCATCATTTTCTTTAAAAAAAATTTGCTTAGTTTTGCATTGAAAAACTATTAAAGTATTTATTATTTTATGTATATCCTCTTTATAACATGACAAGTAAAAAGCGACATTCCGAATGGGTGGAAAATTAATACAAGTGATGCACATGTATGTATTTAAAACTAAAATCTTACTATATCACAGGAACTGAATTGGAGAAGTGCAGCTCTTAGAGCAAAAACAAATCAGCAATGCTTTGGCCTATTTCCGGCTCTCATCCAAGCTATTATTTGACTGGGCATTGACTTAATGGGTTTGCAAATGTTCACCTGTAGGACTGCTTTCTATACACGTTCCAACAGACGAGTGTTGGAGAAGCACGAAGAAAAGCAATAGAAAGGTAATTAGATCTTGCTACGGGGCATTATCTGTTGAACAGGAGTCCATGAAAAAAGGGACAACACAACAAGGAGGAAAATCTAGCTGATGTACTTCCCTATTGTTAGGGTATCATGAATGATATAACCAACGACAACATTAAAACTCACCCCATATCATAACTCCTGTTTGTCAAACAGTGTAGCAGCCGACAAACAATTTACCACCATTCTAGATGTCTCCAGACATGTCCTTATTGGTCATCGGAACTCAATTCGAAGCAGGCCTTGTCACTGGCTAGAATTCTCCTCAAATCTATGAGGTACCAACAGTATTACAAACGAGCCTGGAAGTGTAAGGTAGTTGGTGTATTGCCATCCGTGTTTTCTGTCTCCATTCGCTGAGTCGTCTATTGATGGCCATTGCACTCACTGTCCCAGTGTATGGGATACCGATATAAATGCAGCAGGGGCTGTGAATGCCGATCGGGCAATCACTCTGTTCTCGCTTTCTGTTTTTGCTCTTGGCCGACTGATATCTTCTTGATGATTTGTGTGGCTGTTGTACGCACATTCTTGCCAACATCGTCTAATGGTAGTATATATAAATGTCTACAGATCCTATCATTTGACCAAATTTCTTAGAATATAAAGAACTTCACTTTCAGATGTATATTCATATGCTAAAATCTGCATATAGTGTTTTCTTCTAATTCGTTAGTGGTCTTGGTAATTTTTAACACATGGTACGAATCTAATGTTAAGTACTGCATTTGTGAAAGTCTATATTTCACTTGTAATGTAATGTGTTACAGATGAAACATTCGTAATTTTTCCAGGACATCTTAAAGTAGTTTAGTTTATTTCTTAAGAAGACAGTTAATTGCATTAATAAAAACTATGAATTTTAGTCCTTTACATAATATTTATGCCATATGTATCATGAATTTTGATTTCTTTTATCTTATAGACGAAACGTGATGCATGGGATAAAATGATGACACTGGGAGCAACACAAGAGGAGTTGCGTTTGACTTATACGGAAGCACAACAGAAAGCTCTCAGGTCTGCGGATAAAGCTACAACACAAGTAATTACCATTATTCAAACTTTTTAAGCTTTTATAATTAAAATTTAGCTTAATTATCTTCCTTCATTTTTACCGATTATTTTATCTAATTTGATTCTCTATGATTTAATATGTTTCGAACACAATGTTTTTAATTTTTTTTAATTAACTGAAAATTTAAAAATCAATTTTAAAAAGTTCCCTCACAACCATTATAAATAAACACAAAGAAGACATTTTTTTCTTTTATTATGAGCATTATCATTTTACAGAAGCAGTATAACGCATTCAAATAGAACTTATACAAATAAATGAAAATCAGAAAGGAATCAATCCAATTTCATTACACCTAAAGTATATTCCTATGTAAATAATATCTTTGCGCTTTGAGCTCATTCAAAGATATTTACTTTCTGCGTACTGTGGAAATTTACTCCCCATTTGCTCACTCTTTTCAGTACAGTAGACTAATAAGTAATTAGCCAAAAAAATGTAATAAAAAAAACCTTAAGTCATTTGAGATAATAGTGTCGGATGTCGATTTAACGAATTCATTAGGACCGAACATTCTGTTCATTAATTCGAGGTTATTCGTTATATCCGGGTCCAAACAAAAATTTTTACACTTACCTCTTGGAATTATATTATGAGCATCAACACAAAATATCCATAGTTAGAAATTACACATCTTTTATTACACAGCTAAAAATACTATTAGAGAATTATTACCAGTCAATTGGAAATTTTAAAAAATACTGACTAATAGATGCTTGACAATTTTTTTTATTCTTAACTCGAAAGAGTTCTTTTTAGACTATATGCAAAGAAGAAAATACTAGGTCTCTTATATTCTGCTACATCGGGGTTTTTTTACTGTTTCCAAACAATGTAAAGTATTAGAAAATGTAACAGTTTTAATAGGAGTTTCGTTATCAAATTTTGCATCAGAATCGCTATTCATTGGCTCAAATCATCATTGGCTCATTGGCGACAAATCAATAATTTCCTCAACTTCAATTACACAGATAGACAATCCGTCATCAAATGTTTTCTTTTCGTAAAAATCTTAAAATATCCCCTGCGTTGTGGAGTGAAATGAAATGAAAAAGTAATATATCCTGCCCCATCCAAAACTCACAGGATAGGTTGCACTCATGTAACGTCTAATAAAAATACAATTTTTTCCAATACAATCTAATTTTTTAAAAAATTCCAGCTGTTGAAATAATTCGTTAATTCGGGGTTTATTATTCGCTAATTAGGAGTTTTTTACCATCATTTTAACTGGGAAAAGAGAAAAATTCGTTCAATCGCAAAATTCGTTAAATAGGGTTCATAAAGCTGGGGTCTGATTGTAACAGAACAATTGAACACAGAATTTCCTCATATTGCTATCTTTGCGTTCAAATATTTTTATAATTATTTTTTTATTAAATATACTAAAAACAAAACCTAAAAATACCCCACCGAGTTTTCCGTATTTATTTTTTTCCAACTTTCTTTTTTCTGTACCCATTATTTTTACCATCACCATTCCTCGCAATCAAGCATGCCAATTTTTAAATACTTTCCAGATCATTAATTTCAAGTTCAATAAAGTATCAGTCGTTTCCAAGTCAAGTGTACTTGCTTAACGTCTATTTCAACCCTAATTAATGATCACATTAATTAATATTACACATTACGCAGAATAAATAAAGATTAATCATTGACAGATACATTAAAAAAAGCGTGATGCACACAGATAAAGGTGCACGGAATCTATCCCATGGCGATTGAATTCTAGTTTCACTATCTATGAATGCCCTAACTGAGTTAATTTTCCACGGTAATAATGATTCCCAACTGTACTATTGATTTCCCATTAGCTTTGTCATTCAACAAGTTAATTTTCTATCATTTCCATTCATCATTTAGGGTAGGAAGCAATCCTTGCAGTTGAATGGTAGTGCCCAGGAGGCTCTCAGGAAGATGGTGACCGTATCCTGGGAGAAGAGGAGAAACTCAACATTAGCAGATATTGGTCAGTTTCTTTCTTTGGGGACTTTTTTTGTTATTTTAAGAAATAATTTGATTTAAGGTATCCGACTACGTTCGGAACCGTGATTTTAAAAAACCTCATCAATGGATAATTTTCATGATATTTAGTGTCACTTAGATTAGAATACATGTATAAAATTGTTTTAAGGACATTTTAACAAAAAATTATTTAAATATAATATTTCGGCAAGAATTAACTTGAATAATCTTTTCAAAATGTCTCTTTTTGTGAAAAATGCTTCTATTATTAAGTTTTGCCTGTATATAGCTCAGACCTCTTTACAGAGGCTCAACTAGAAATTTTGAAAAATTCACATTATCTTCAGAGTTACCACCAATTGAAATATAATTATCGGCGTGTTTTTCTTAAAATTTCTACCCTCTGTTGTCGTAAAATACCGATAAACCAACTTCTAAGTTATATATTTCAAAAATTCTAGTTGAGCCTCTGTAGAGAGGTCTGAGCTATATACAGGCGAAACATTATTATAATAGAAGCATTTTTCACAAAAGGATAACTTTTTGAAAAAAGATTATTCTAAGTTATTTTTTTGCTAAAATATTGTGTTTAAATAAATTTTTTTTGTCAAAATGTCCTTAAAACAATTTTATATATGTATTCTAATCTAAGTGACATTAAATATCATGAAAATTATCCATTTATGCGCTTTGCAAAATCAGGGTTCCGAACGTAGTCGGATACCTTAAGTGAACTCTTTTCTTTTTCGATTCCTACTATTAGCTCCCAATCTCTATTTATTTATTTATTTATCTTGGTGGAATTTTCAATCATTAATAAAATACAATTTAAAGTGCTCAATCGAGCTGAAATATTATATACATGATTATTTTGGATGACAATACAATAATTTAATTATAATTAATAAAAATTCATTGATTAAAACTAATTATTTAAAGAATTCCAAATACAGCCACGTTGGCATCATTTTTGGCGACTTTGTCAAAACTTGAAAAGGTTTTTGTTCTCACGTCTTACAGCATTCAGTTGAACTGAAATTTTTTGCACGATTGTTTTAGAGATGACATACGATACTTTAATGATAATTAATAAAAATTAATTACCACTTAATATTGTGATTTTGTCATATGTATATACATATTTAAAATTTAAATTTTAACGATTTAATGTTGCAAAAATAAAAAAATTTTTTTGTTGATCTAATTGGAAATTGACTTAAAATTTTTTTTTATATTACTTGTTTCCCCTAAGAATGTATTAATTAATCTATAGTTAAAGAGGCTTACCTCGTGGTCTTCTGCCCAGTACATTTTTTTTTCAATGTAAAAATAAAGAATTCACAAATGAACAGTTGGGGAAAAAAAGAAAAAAAATCTTTTTCTTCTAAAAAGGGTGGGCTTTTTTTAAAAAAGTGCCACTATTTGGTTAAAAAAAAACTATGCGTGTCACTTCAAACTTTCCAACAAACAAATGAAAAGCTTAAAAAAATGTTACATATAGTCTTATTATGAAATTTTTTATAAAAATTGCGCATATTTTATGCAAATATGTCTTAGTAGTGGAAATTTAAAAATAATATAACTAAGACAAAAGTACGAGCTTAAGTTTTATTATTAAAATATTTTTTTTCCGTTTCAAAGAGTTAGGTTAGGTATAAAATAAAAATGAGTAACCAGAAATATTTAATTTCTAAATAATTAAAGGGTATCCACACGTTCGGAACCACGATTTAAAAAGGGCGTATAAGGAAAAATTTTCATGTTTTTAGTGTCACTTAGAATAGAATAATTATAAAATTGTTTTAAAATTTTGTTAGAAAAAAAAATTTATTTAAATAAAATTTTGGAAAAAAAACTTGAATTACATTTTTTCAAAAATTCTCCTTTTTGAAGAAAAAGGCTTCTATGATAATAATATTTTATATACTTATATAAAGCAAAGATTTCTCCTGAGGGTGAACTGGGATTTTGAAAATTCGCATTTTTTTCAGAGTTACAAAACCAAAGGGAAAAAATAATGGGGTTTTTTTTAAAATTTCTCCACTCTGTTAATTAAAATATGGATAAATCCACTTCTAAGTAATATATTTCAAAAAAAGTGTTTTACTCGGGATCTGGGGAAAAATTTAAAAAAATTTTTAAAATTTTGGATTTTTTTCGCAAAAAAAAATTTTTGAAAAATTTTATTTCTTTAAAAACAATTTTTTTAAAAATATTTTTAAAAAAAATTTTATACATATTTAATCAAAGTGACACTAAATATCATAAAAAAATCTATTTATACGCTTTCAAAAAACACAACAGTTCTTAAAAAAAATAATTTGTGGTTTTTTAATTTGTAGATTTTTACTGAGTCATCTCATTGGGGTTGTTCTCGAAGGTGCTTTTAAAAAAATCGGTGATCGTTTTTCCTTTTTTTCCCAAAAACGGCAACAAAACAAAGTGGTTCACAAAAAAATATATCGGTAAGAAAAAACTAAATCTAAAGGGGTATCTTCATCCTTAAGTAGCAAGAACTCACCGGTCTGTTCATTGTTTTTTTCCTGATTTTTTAAAACACACTCCCTCAAATTCCGAAATCTCCCGAAAATACATACTTTGGAAAACGAACGAACACAACAATGAAGGAGTGTTGTCTACATTATAATTTGCTATTGTAATTTAATATGGGTACCCCGACTCGTTCGGAACCGAAATTTTAAAGCGTATAAATGGATTATTTATGATATTTAGTGTCACTTAGAAAAAATGTATAAAATTGTTTTAAGAATATATTACAAAAAAAAATTATTTAAGTAAATATTTTGACAAAATGAACATAGAAAGAATTTTTCAAATATTCTTTTTGGAAAAAAACTTCTATTATAATAATATTTTGCCTGTATATAGCTCACACCCCCTGTACAGAGCTTAACAAAAATTTTTGAAAAAATAACTTAGAAATGGGTTATCCATGTTTACGACAACAGAGGGGAGAAATTTTAAGAAAAAACGCTAACTTTTAAATTTTTTCAATTGGTTGTAACCTGAAAATAATGTGAATTTTTCAAAATCAAGGGTTTAGCTCTGTACAGAGGTCTGAGCTATATACAGGCAAAATAATATTATAATAGAAGCATTTTTCACAAAAGAAGAACATTTTGGAAAAAGGTTATTCTAAGTTAATTGTTTGCCAAATTATTGTTTTTAAATAATTTTTTTTTGTCATAATGTCCTTAAAACAATTTTATACATTTATTCTTATCTAAGTGACACTACATATCATGAAAATTATCCATTTATACGCCTTTTTAAAATCACGATTCCGAACGTAGTCGGATACCTTAAGTGCATTTAAAATAAATTTAGATGTTTTATCTTGTCTGAGACAACTTTATTTCATTAAAAATTTTAAAAAATTAGTAGTTATTATTTTAATTTTTAATATTTCTATAAGTTTTCATCCCCTCTTACAACAACCCGTCCCAAAACCTACACGTTGCCCGGGTTACCACCCCTGTTCCAGAAGCTGATGAAATTAAAATATCAATATTTTGTTTTCATTGACGAATCAGTACACAGCGTCAAACATCACGAACGATCAGAGATATTTTATTTACAAGAACCTATAAATTCACCAATTATCGTAGTGATAAGCGTTACATAGTCAAAGGGCATTTAATATCTGATATGATTTGTTGTAAGTACGATTCGTATATTTAAATTATAGAAAAAGTAGTAAGAATTGAAAAAACAAAAAAAAATTCTCAGTTTTTCAGCTAATGGGAAACTGTAATAAGCTCTAGTTATAAAGTTAGATATTTGAATTGTACATTTTTTAGATATATAAGACAAGAAAAATTTCTCTTCAACATTTTGGTACTATGGAGTTGAAAAATTGAGGTACTCTTTCACAACCATTTCCGAAAGATGCAAAAAATTTCTCCTCTATTCAATACTCTTTTAGAAGTAAATATCAATGATTAAGATTAAAACAATTATTCTTTATGATACGCCTTGAACTGTGAATTATTCATAAAACTTTAAGGGATGTTGGTATCCTATATACCAACAGTATTAAACTGAGCATACTTTTTCCTTAGAAACGACAAAAAATTTAAATTTTGTCAGCGTATTAAATAGTCATTTATCTTTATATTGAAATCGAATCTTTCAAATATGTTGTTTTTTGAGACTTGACGCTTCAACTGATTATTATTCAAAAACTATAACATACTGTCAGAAATGTTGTGAATCGAAGATTTTAGAAGTATCAAAATTCCAAAGTCAATTTTTTTAAAGATATCCAGAATACTGACTTCCCTACTATACACGAGGGCAGAACAAATTTCCATTTTCGAGACGTGCTGATAGGTTTTATAAGCAAGATTAATAGGAAAATAGAAATATTGAGATATATTTGTTTGAAAAATTAACAACTAATCAAGCGAAATCGAGATCACAATAAATGTTAAATAAATTGAAGTTATATAGAGAATGAAGTGCCCGCTCAGAGGTGTCCTCTTCTTCATTTAACTATAGCTCAAAACTACTTAGTCACCATAAGCAATCATCCAGTTAGTACCCAGTGTGGCAGTATTTATTAACGTCGCATAATAAAGCAACTCGAGGACTATTGGCTACAGACCAAGTAATATTTAACTATGGTCAAGTGAAGAGACTGACAGCTAAGCTGTCCGAAATTCCACACCAAGCCAGCGAGAGTACTCTAAGCCTCGTAACATTAAACATGCATCGGACCTTCTAGACTGCGGCATCTAGAGCTCAGACTCACAACATCTCTTTCACGAATCTAGGATGGCCGTAGTAGCCTAGTAGTCAAGGTAATGGATTCGTGGCTGGCGTGTCATGAGTTCGAGCCTGGTACCACTGAAGACCCACCATGTAGGGGAGCGATGCACGTTAAATCTGTCGAGAGTTCAAACGTCCTTTCGGTGGTGTGGTCCGCAGAGAGGGGAGTCAGGAGAGGGAGTGCCTTAGATGAGGGAGTGCTCAGGTGTTGTCCTCATCACTTGACCTTGGTTCAAAATTACAAGGTCCGTCGCTAAAAGTCCTCATGTAGCTGAACAGTGCGACGTTAATATTCACTCACTTCTCGAATCTGGGATCATGACCCCCAAGCTACTTCAGCCTATTCATTAAACAGATTGTAAATGATGTGATAGTATCCAAATCTATTTTTTCCCTGTAACATGAAGAATAATACTGAACTGAACTCAGTGGCGCAACAGACCATGAGGGCCAAGGCCTACGGTGCCTATTTCAGTTTACGTGGCCTTCGGCGCTGGGGTGCATGTGCAGTTGTTTTGGTCCAGCGATCAATCTGATACGAAACCCCAGTGTTCAGTTCCCAGTCAAGCTTGATACTCATTTATTGACGGAATTAGGGATGAAAGGCTAAGTCCCGACCTTGCCTTGCCCGGGATTTGAACCCTGACCTGAGGCGTGAAAGTACGATACTTCACGCCTCAACATGAGGAATATAGTTGATTTTTACCTACATTGTCATACCTAAAAAGTGTCTAGTACTGTAAGAAATTTTAAATACGGCTGACACAGAAAGAGCTTAGTTAGAAGTATTTTATTGAAAGAAATACTTAATAATAAATTCACAGTTACAAAAAATTTGAAATTAAACCCCAAACTACGCGTTGTTTTAAACCCCAAAATGCCTTACTTCTACAAAGATTCTTAATTATTTTTCAAGCAAACGTGTTTTTTAAACACTTCGCTTTGCGAATTTTTCTGTTGCTTGTAAGATTTAAATTAAAATATAGTAAATAATATTAATACTAAAAAATGTATTATTTACTTCAATTTCAGAGGAGATTATTACTTTAATAAATGTGATTTATTAAGAAAGGTTTTTTCAAAATATGTTAATTGATTCTAAGTTAGTTTAATCCCAACTACTTAATTTGTAATAAATCCCATCAAAACAATTTTTTAAGGGAACTAAAGATATATGTATATATATATATATATATATATATATATATATATATATATATATATATATATATATATATATATATATATATATATATATATATATATTTATTTATATATTAATATAATTATAATTTTAAGGCGATATGGTACCCTGTAAAAATTATCAAACTATCGATTTTTTATTGGCTTATATGCGATGCTTTAATCCTCTTAATGTGTCTGGCAAAATTTCAGAGTTGTATCTATATTTTTATTCAGTTATTTATCCATTTTGCTGCATGTCAGTAGACTAAACAAAAGCTGCCACGCCCACTTTCTGTGATACAATCTGCTAGAAAAGAGCTTGATAAATAAGAAACTAATTTTTTACTCCACGCTGATGAGTGTTTAAGCTGAAATGAAATAATTGTTTTGTTTTGATTATATGAGAGTTATTTACCGCGTTTCTTTGAAGTTCTGTTCCTACAAATTTAACTATATTTTTGTACTCTGTGTTCTGAAGAGTAAGAAAAGTTGCTTACGACAAGGAATTTGGTTATTTCTCCAAACGTGAACATGCCTAGGCCTTCCAAAAAAAACGTACTAAATCTGCCACAACGAAAGCTTTGAAGAGGTGGTTTTCTGGGGATGCTAAGACAAGTTCAGAAGTTTCTCAAAACAAGGTGTGTGCAAAACTTGAAGAAGAATGCAATACTTTTTCTCGTTTGATGAAAAAAATATACTGGTATATCCAGATCTCCAACATACGCTCTCATTATTGATAAAATGCATTAACAAATCTTTTATGTAATAATACTTGGCAAAAATGCTTCTTTGCGAGTAAATTTTGAAGAGCCTATGATTTTGTGAATATATTCAGGCTCTTAAAAATTATGGAAAAGAGTATGAATATTTGTGTACATGTTGTTTATTATAGTAGTATAGAACTGCGCATGAAATAAACTCTAAAATGTGTGTAATTTTTAAAAATTGTTAAGATAATGTTTTATGAAATATTTACCTTTTTGTTTATATATTCATTATACAAGTATATTCTCTTTATTCTTGTAAATTTTAAAAAAACTTTGTGGTAAGCAGTTTGAAACAACAAACTAATTAACATTACATAAAAAGTTTCAGATTATCGATGAATTTTTATCATGCTATTTAAGAAATGAAAACTTTAAACTCATTTTTCTCCATGTTGAATTTTTGTACATTCACTGTTATTCAAAAACCCCAAGGCTTGATAATTGAAGCAAGGGTTTGAAACTTTTTATACATGTTCTGAATGGGGAGCAGTTTTGTAAAACTGCATTGAATTAGCTCTAACATGTTTCTAGTACTTTTTCTAAAAAAATTTCAAAATCAAAATTAATGTTTTTCGAGAATTTTTGTAAGTTTAACTATAAAAAATTAATAAAAATTAAAGAGCAGTAGCAGAAATAATCCCATGCACAGTTTTATGTAGTATATTATAAGGTACTTGGAAAAAAAAATTTTGAAAGAAAAGCAGAAACATATTTAAAAAAAAGCCTTAGGGGTTTGGGTAAGTAAAAAAATGTTTAAAAAATTTAAAAAACTTTTTTAAATTTTACAAACATTTTGCAACAAATTAAATTTTTTTGTATGAAATTATTATTAAATATTAACCTTTATAAAATACAATTAAAACCAAATATCAAATATTAAAAATAAAAAAATTTTTAAAGATGGTACCATATCGCCTTAACCCTTAAAATTACTTTCATCTCTCAGCTGCTCGATATAATACAAACTAATAATCGATTAGTGCAAAATTTATCGCATGCCTCAATTTATATATAAAATTTAATCATCTCCACTTCTAAAATTTTCAGTCTTAATCAGGTTAATTTAAAGTTAAACATGAAAGGCATAAATGGCAACTTATCTAAGTTTTGAAGGGTTCTGTTTATCGTAATTTTGTTAAAAATAAAATATCAATACAAAATATGTTTTAAACTATGTAATATCTATATATATTGGTAAATTGTTATCAATTTGTACTTTTTTCAATTATTTTATGTATAGATGATAATTTGATTCATTGATTCATTACATCTTTTATTTAAATATAATGGTCCATTCACAAGTAACACAAAATAATATTTTTGCTTCAGTTTTGTTTCATTTATGTTGTTACCAGTTAAGTTATTCCCACTGATTTTTACCGTACCTAAACGTGTTTCAGCTTTTATATTTGTTTAAAGACAAAGGCACCTTCTATAAAACAGCAAACTGCTCCTTGTTTCTTAAAACAAACATGTCTAGAAAAGTGACTTTCTATTATTGTGTCTTAAGGGTACTTTATTGTCGCCATTATTTCTATGGGATAGTCCTTAGATTGTCACTAAAGGGCCAAGGAGTAAGTTTAGTGCAACGAAATTCCACTCAATACATTAGCTGTCCTAACTGTAAATGCTTAGAAGTCATGTTCTTAAAAAAGTCCTATATTCTGTACAATTTTTTTAAACAAGAAAGAAAAATTTATTTTAAAAAAGCATCGTCCCAATTCATTTTATTATATGCTCTAAGCATCTTACATAATTAACAATTTCGAAAATATTTTCTTAAATTAGCAATAAATTTCAGCAGCAGTCACCTTAGATTTGTGCTAAATAAAAATGCTTGCTTACAATGTTTGAATTTTAATTTTACATTTTATTATAATAAATTCATTGTCTTTTTAAATACTTAGTTTTATGATTAATGTTCGAATTTGTTTCTGTTCAAAGTAGAAACTTACGATACAGTATGCAAATACGTGAACTAATTAATATTATTACTGAAGAAAATACTCGTAAAAGCATTGTTATTTTTCAGTATGCTAAAACAAAAATTAGAATGGATGTAGTTCAAAGATTGCTTCAAAAGTAAATTGTGGTTCTTCAATTTTAAGTTAGATGATAACTAATACCGTAAAGCACTAACTCTAATGAAGGACAAAAATTGAATCCGATATACGTCTAATTGTCTTCAATTATTAAAAAAATTCATTGACAAATGCATTATCAAACAAAATATCACAGTATATAAGCAAAGGAGCACAATTCGTCATTTTAGTATTATTTAGCGTCATTATATTAAGTAAAAAAGTTATGGAATTATATAAAACTAATTATATTAATATTTTTATAACGGCATTACATACTCATAAGAATGTCCTTCAAATAAGATATTTTTCTCATCAATCATCCGATTACATATTTCTTCAAATACAAGTCTCTTAACTTTCTATTTCCATAGCTTTTATAAATTAAATTTGACGAACATTCCATACACACAAATATTTCCGTCAAAAAATCTACCTTCATTTTTTCTATTTGCTTCTTGTTCAGCATCCATTGACAAGGTTAAATGAAGAAATTGATCAATTATCCTGAAGCAATACTTAGACTGACATCCTATTACATTGCGAAACTTTAAATATACGCTTAATAAGTATGTTCCGCAATAAGAAATGAATCATATCCAATCATTCTTAGCATTCCTTTATAATATCTTACCTCGACAACTGGTTTCTTTGAATAAGCAATATAATAATAGGTCACTAACTAACTTTGAAGTTTATTTCCTACTCCGTCTTTTTTAATTGGAACCGAAAATTTAAATTTTAATAACTCATTACCTAAGCTTGCAATAAATTTTAGAGCCATCTTTTTCAATCAGACTAGAAATTTCGAGCCAAAAACTTATTTTTATTTTCTTCTTGCCATATTAAATACCTGTCAGTCGATAATTATCCCTGAACGTGACTTTAAAGTGAAACCAAACTCTCTTTATTTATTTGCAAGTTGCTCCTGTTAGAAATAAAATTTTCTTAGATATATTTAATGCAGATATGAAGCGTTTTTCCATCATGAATCCCATTATTTAGTTGTCTGTTATACTTAACACCTTTGTCTGTCTTAACTATTTACTTTCATAACTTGTTAACTCAGTCGCATAATCACTTTCTATAAAATCTCTCCGTCAAAATAGAAGAGAGAAAGAGAATTACCGCCAAATTCATTTCTATTTTCTTTTTGTCACTTGAAAACTTCCGCCAACGAGTGCCATCATTGAAGAAAGTCAGTGGAAATACAATTATGACGTTCGCAGTTCTTGCCGCATCAGCAATAAGAGGAACTAAAAGACGTGACTCTTCCACTCAGGTAATAGGTTAGAAATTTTCCATTTGGCTAGAACGATACGTGTTGGCGTCCTACAAAAGTACCACACGTAAGCAACGAGAAGGCTTTGTGCATGCCGTAACTATGGCAACTTGTGATTATTTGCGTGTATATTTTTTTAATCCTCTGTTCCGCTGATCCATATGCTCAACAGATTTTAATAAAAGGCTTCAAGAGACATAAGAGAAGGTTAAATGAAAAATATTCTACCTGTCCACACAAAAGAATAGCAATGTTATTAAGAAGAAAAATAATCAGCAGAAAACTTTGCGTCGAAATATTAGAATTGTTTTTATTTTTTTTTTGTTTTGTTTTGTTTTGTTTAGTTTTATAGAATTCTCAAACACTAAACCCTCTACTATTCCTTTTAAATATTTCTGTTGTATTTCATTACTTATGATATTTTAAAAAGAATGTTGAAATGTTATTTCCGTGCAATTATTGTTCTAGCTTTTGAAAAACGTTTTCTTAAATGCATCATTAACAGATTTTGAAGAAAGTTTGTTGAAAGAAAAATTCCGATTTGTTTTTATCCATATAAAGTTTTTTTTTGTCGTCGATTTGAACTTTTAACATATCATAAAGAAGTAAATCCTTTCAAATAATTTTTTTTTTTTTAAAAAAAAAAAACCTACATATAATGTTTTATTTCATGTCGTCGTTTTAAATATAATCATTCACTTAGAAATAAGTAAGATGGTTTTAACACATGAGATTATTTATAACACTGAAATAATTGGACAACTTTCATGATAGAATCAAAAATTGTGGATGTATTTATTTTTAAAAAATTTTAATTGACTGAATGGTTTTTCAGTAAATAATATTCATTAATAAGTAAAATTAATTAAAGAACTACATTTGTAATAGATAACATTATGTAAATGATCATGTTTTAACCTTATTTCTATTGGTTAAGCTGTAAACTGAATTTTAATTTTTATATCTGATTAAGAAATGTATTGAAGCCCAGATTCCATGACACAGGTCTAGGACTGGGCGAGGTCAACTCAGACTTTCATCATTTCAGTGGGTCGATAAATGAGTACCGAGCTTGCCAGGGAACAAAACACTGAGATTTCGCATCAGACTGACCACCTGACCGAAACATCTACTCATGCACCTCAGCGCCCACTGTCACGAAAATTGAGATGGGCACAGTTGTCCTTGGCCCTCCAATGTGCTGTTGCACTACTAATTTTAGTTTAGTTTAAGTAATTTACTCACGATTGCAAGAAACGACTCACATTTACAAGCCCATATTCATTTGTATTATTTTAAGAGCTTTGAGTTAAATATCTGTGTTGAAAATACACACATACGTTTCTTACAAATCATTTTCCTTTTCCTATTGATAACTCGATAAAATATAGAGAATTAAATTATCTTCTCAACTGGTTCTAGTTTTTTATATTTTAATTTTCGAAATATGTCTTTTTAAAAGATAATTTATTTTTTAACTGGTGTAATATAATTGATTGTTTATTATTGTGACATTTTGATGCTACACGAGGGGGGGCCCCTCGTAATTTTACCGGTTAAGTGATTTGAATGGTAACCGTTATACCCAAACTTCCACACCTCCCGATATGGAAAATAGGGAAATTTTTTTCCCCTATATAGTGGGTCTTCAATGGGCTCAATTCATGAAGTCACATGATAAAACAAACACGGTTTTTTGAATTCAAAACAAACTAAACTTTTGTACTTGTTGTTCTATTTGAAAAACCGATAAAATTTAAATTTCATAATTGAAAGATGATTAAATGTAAAAAAAAAATTTTCCTTAAAAAAGGTTTTAAAAATTTAAAAAAAAATTTATTTTATGTTTATAATTTTAAATAAAATGATTTTTGTATCATAGTTCTTTTAAAAAAAATTTCGCAAAGAGCAAAACTTGGCAACACCGGACCCATGAACTGATTAGCTGGAAACCAGATAGTTTTATCGTGGGGCTATGTGTCGAATAGTTTTGAATTGATTGGCTAGAATCACGTGGCCCCTATCATGTGAAGACGTCACATAACGGCCCCTTTCATCAGAATTCGGGGCATGACTCGACAGAAACAACGCCACCACGAGTTCCCGACCATGACTACTCAGCTGCCATGGCCATCAAATTTGACATGAGATTTACGTACCAGATTTCTTATTTATAATGTATATACAACCCTATTGGCAAACTAGATTCTTTTTACTTACAGCAAAAATGTATTGTTTAAAAGTCAGACTATCGAAATGATTATTTATAATTCAAGAATGAGTTTATTGCCTTTATGAATTTTATGTCTCTTTCAGTCATTAGTAGAAAATGTTAAGTACTAATAAAAATTATTCTAGAATTTTTTTAAAGGTTTTCAAATCTTATAAATTTTCGATATAAATAAATGCTCTTTAATTAAAAAATACTTTTTTTTTCTCTATGTTTCTCATTCTGCTTTTTTAAAAAAAATTGTGTAGGTCTTTTAAGACATCATGAACCTCCAAAGCCCGAACCAGAAGTCAAAGCCCCTGCAGAAATACCATCAAGGTACCTCAAGATATTTCAATGTATTTCTATTTCACTATAATTCAATATTTTTTTTCATAATATCTCCATTCATGAATCTGCCGTTTCTTTTTTTTTTTTTTGAAAGGGGAGGGATAAATATTTTATTAATATGTTTTGTTAATAAATGAGATGTGCTTTTTACATTTACAAATTGATTGTTCAATCTTAAACATATCAACATTTAATTATCTGAATTCAATTCTTAAGTGCTAAAATAGTCTTGATTTATCAAGTGTGTTTTTTATCAATTGACATTTTAGCTAGAGCAAAGTTAAAATACGCTATATAAGAGATAGGTTTCACAATACTTCGAAATCAGTATAATATACGTAAACTAATTAATATTTAACGTAGTGAATAAGAAATAATTAAAGCTTGTGAAAACCAATTAAAACTTAAGAAATATGTTTAGAAATTATGATCTTTCAGCATTTTAAGCATTTTTTAAAGTTAATTTTTGTTTTTGAAGTGAATAGGGTCTTCTCGCAAATCGTATGTGTTTAAATGTTACTCTATTTACGACAAAAGGATCCAAAATTATTTTTTTTTAAAGCACACTAAAGAAAATTATAAATATGTGTAGTTAATGCATAAAATAACAACACTGATAATATTCCAGTGTTTAAAGTGAAATTTACAGTTCATAAACTAAATAAAACATCCGAGTAACAGAAAAGAATTGTGCAGTAATATTACTGGATCACGAAGCAATATACACTTCTTATAAACCCTCAAAAATTTTGATTTCCCTTCAAAATACAATGAGATAATTTCTGAATATATTTTATATGTATACTTCAGGGAACCGAGTCCAAGGCAGTGTGATCCTATTCGAGAGGAAGACCCAAAAGAATCATCTCCAGAAACGGAATCGGCCTCTGAATCTGACCGATTGGCAGCCCAAGAGGACGATGAGGAAGACATGGAAGCTTCTCCTCTCTTAAGACTGTCTGAATCCCGAATGAGGTAAGAATCATATACTATACAACTCCAATTCAAAGTAATTGAAAAATTCAAAATAAAGCACAGATTAGTTTGAAATTTGCATTTAATTTTTCAAAAATTAGTTCTTGGAAATTTTAAATAAAAGTATCAACTTCAGTGTATAAGAAAATTGATCATATTCAATATCGTATATATATAAAAAAAAAATTGGTATAATGAACACACTAGTTCCAAAAATTAGAATTCTCTCCATGCAAAAAAATAAGGTATTTTCTTAAAAAAACATATTGTAAATAGTTATTATTGTGTGTGTATATACTATATACACACGAGCATATATATTATTTGAATCGGATGAATAAATTGGCCAAGGAAGTTGTTTATTTTTATTTGTAATAATCCAATCAGGATGACTTTTGACGAGTAACGTGAATTTTTTGTACATTTTGTGTGTATGTATTATTTACTTTCAAATTCTTAAAATTTTTTAATTTCTTAAAATTACTAATAGATACTAGATTTGATAGATAAAAATATTGAGATATTTCATTTTGTATGTTGAATTTTTTTCAAAAAAAAAAGTTACGGTAATGGGTTTTTGTTTCATAAATAGTTTTTCATTTTCTGTAATTTGTTTTCCTTTCTCCCTTTATAACGAAATAGGTTTTAAATAATTTCTTCAATAGTGGATTCGCAGTTCTTTAAAACTGATTACTATTCTGTCGTTATTTATTTTTTTGTATAAATAAAAGTTAGAAGCTTAAGACTGCTTTAGAGCAACAGTTTTTCTTTAGATATTTCTATATATCTGTTCTTTATAGCAATAAATTCTTGGCATTTCTTTTTTTATTTATTTAGAAATATAATAAGAGTATTGTTCCATCCATTTCGATAGCAGTTTAATCTAAAATATTTCCTTAATTTAGTATCACTCGCTGAAATGGGTTTCATAGTTATACCTACAATTCAATCTGTTTCTAACAAATTCCGTACCAAAAGGATCCTTCTTTATTAAGACGAAAAATTTATATAGATCATAAGATCTAAATCGATTTTATTGGTTGATTGATTATTTAGCTTTGAAGCCACTCGAAAGTTAAAAACAAGAATCCAATTAATCCAGCTGAATAATAAAGTTGCCTTCTCATAGAAAAGCATTCTGAGGTTTAATAATATATACTTATAGACTATGGAATTTTGTTTTAAAGAAAATATTTTAGAACCTCTAAATTGCACCAAAAGCTATACTAGCTACAATAGCAATGATCAAAATTTAGTTCGAATAAAAACTAATACTCAACGCATAAAAACATCCCAAGTACATGCGAATAAATTTAAACCTGACAAGTTGACACCTCCAATAGATAACTATAAGCAAAAATTCTTAAGGCTGTCTTCGGTAAAAGTACAAGTTTAAAAGCCCTTTTTAGACAGAAAAAGACCCAATTTCCCAAAGGGAAATTCTAATATAATCCCCCTGTTAACAAATTGTTTTTAAAAATTTCAAAATTTCCTGAATACTTTTTTTTGTTTTAATACGTAAGGCGCCCATTTAACATTAGGTTTGGGTAAAAAAGGGGGAAACAATTTTATACCAGAAAAAAGAATCAACCCCGTTTAAAATGGGGAAATAGATAAAAATGCGTTCTGGGTAGTAAACCAGAATATCATATTAATTTTTATTTCTTTTTATCTGAAAATGTTCATAATTCGGGTCCTATTCTTTAACATTAACCGAAAACAGCCTTAATAAAAATAATTATGTCTATACCAAGGATTTCGATCATCGCATTTTGCAAAGAAGTTTTTTGTTTTATTTTAGATACCTCCATCAAAAAGCTGAAAACCGGGGATTTATGGTGCACAGTTTTGTCCAAATTTTTTGGGAATAGTGGGTTTATGATACAATACCCATACACACAGTAGACGGATCAAGCCCACCACGTAAACAAGATAGAGATCAAACGTTACATGTGAGAGAATCGATTCCACTAGACTCGCTATCCACACCTGTGAACAAAAAAATCATTCTTCAAGGCTTTGCGGGAGCAAATCTATACTCTTTACATTTGCTTTGACCTTGTAAATCCTTCACTTCTTTTTTGGTAGCCCAGAAGAAGAGCATTATTTGACTTTCAGAACAGAAGATATATTCGAGTGTAAAGATCCGTTAACCAAAAATGCAATCCGAACCTTACTATCGATCAAAAATCTTTTTTTTATATCTAAATAAAAAGAAATAAAAGAAAAATAACATGAAATTTTTGAAAGTAAAAAAAAGTTTTAAATCAAGAAGTTTGCTTCTTGGTGTAAAGATATGGTTATATCTTCAATTTTTTTCTTATACATAGTAAAAAAAATTCTAAATTCTAAAAGGTAATTTTTAAATATTATTTATGCGTTTATTAACGGTTTTAATTTTAAATACCGTGTTAAAAAAAATTCAAAAATCCATTTAATATAATTAATGTTAGAAATATATCAAATTTAAATCAATAGTTTTACTTTGAGGTACGAATAGTAGTTCTAGAAATTAAATTAAATATTTATAAGTCACATTTACTCTAAATTTCATAATATAGTTTTATATTATGTATTTCAGGAAGCTGATTTAAAAACTGCATGCTCATTTGTTTTTAAAAATAATTTTTATCTTTAAATTACTAGAATTCTATAACGTAAATTTTCAGAATTTGTTTAATTCTTTTAATTTAATTTAATGAATCTTTTTGCAGTCTCTCTCTCTCTCTCTTGCCAAATGATTATTTCTCTTCTTTAGAACTAACAATTTTAATTAAACAAATTTTGAGCAAAAAAAATACTTTACACATAACATAAATTTTTGTCTTTTTTAAAAAAATGCAAAAAACATTAGATTTAAAAATGACAATTTGGGAAGCCCTTTTTTTTTCTAGTTTTAAGCTCTTGGTTTTTTTTTTAGTATAATTACTTTCATATTATTTCTGTAGATAAAACCCAACATCAACAGTTTTAAATTCATATCATACAATAAAGCTTTCTATCAGTTGTCAAACGATTGTTTAGTCGAAAATTTTTGGGTCTACTTTTAAATTATTTTTTTCCTTGCAGAAAAAAAATCTTTACTTTCAGTCTACTTTTTTCTAAAACTTCTTTTTTTTATAATATGATTAAGAAATAAAGTTTAAAAAAATAGCTTTTGTGTTATTTTTACACTATTTTCCTTCAAAGCAGTTTCATATAAGAGTTTTACTTAAGTCTTTAGATTTTAATTGTCATTGGTTCAAGTTTTATTTGTTATCTCGAAAAGACTACGTTTTAATTTGTCAGTTTGGGGAAAAAAGTGATTTTGCTCTCCTTTACTTTCAAGGTTTCTTTTTTGCTTATTTATTTTTGTGCACATTTAATTAAAATTATCCAAAAGAAAAGAAAAAAAAATAGAAGAAAACGAAAAACAGAAAACATGATGTAAATATTTCCACACAACTTGGGGGAGGGGCTACAGAATGCCATTAAAATGTCAAGAACGCATTAGAGTGAGTTATGAAAATGTTTATATTATTTATGCATGGAAAGTAGATTCCTAGCACATGTGTAATGCGAGCATTACACATATTTATCTTTTCTACTTTAAAGATTTATTTAGCAAAGAATCGTAACAAAAAAATATCTACACGAATATGATAGTATAATAAAGCGTAAAACTAATCTTAGTCTATTCCATAATTCAAAAAAATTAAACATAAATGAACGCTTTACAAAATTTTCAGTTTTTATTATTTATGACTTAAATTTTTATGTTATATTCTTTGCTTGTGATTGATTTATTGTAAAGTATTCTTTAAAAAGTGTGGTTATTTTTTAAATTTCTCCATTTGATACTCTTAAAATCTTATTTTCAGGTGGTAATTTAAATCTTTTTTTACATCTGCTTGTCAAATTTAGAAATTTGGGAGGTTTTTTTTACATTTGATAATAGTATCTTAAAGAACCTATTTCTGTTTAATGTCATAAAGTATAGAGACAAGAAATGTTAGTCAAATAAATAAAAAACTAAAAAAAGGGAAAACCCCCCCATATTTTCATGGAACTGAACTCCAACTGCTCAAAAGTTATTTAAGATAAATCATATAGCCTGTAATTATATCATGGATTATTTTCCTCTGATTAAATTTAAAATATTTAGGAAAATCACATATAGGTATTGCTACAATAACGAACGATTCATTGTTTTCTTGAAAGGGAACTGGAAATTGTATATCCAAACAACATGTCATATGAATAAGGGGAGAAATGCTTCGCAGAAGCAATAATTATCACTATCACTTACTATTTTCCAATAATTAATTTGTTAAAAAAGCCCGTTTAGAGAATCTGGTACTTTTTTTAATGACGAGAGCAGCACTATACAGCTATGAGAGAAAAAACAAGTGTTTAGGCAAACTGCCCGCAAGTACAGTACACAACATAACAAAATCTGAAACAATCCATCAATTCAGCAGTCTGATAGGTCGGGAAAAATGGTTTTTCGTAAAGAGTTACTGAAAGCAAAAAAACAACCCACCAAACACCAAAGTACAAAACAATTTTTTTTTCAATTCTGTTGAATTAATATGTTATATTGTTTTGGGGGGAAGAAACGTTCTATTTTTTAAAAAAAGCACAATCCAGATTTTGGTCCCCTTGAGCGAAATCGTAGAATATATTTATTTTAGTTTTCTACTATAAATTGCTTGAACATGGAATATTTTGAAAGGTTTTATTCATTAATAATGAAAAATATCAACAATTACATGTTTAAACAACTGAAAATGTATACTTAGGGACCGAAGTCCTCTTGAAGAGTAAATGCAGAATAATAATATAAGGAAGGAGAAAAGCCTTTCAAAAGCATTACGAATTTTTATTTTTTTAATGAACTATTTTGATTTAAACTTGTTATGTTGTCACTGGAATACGATACTGCTACATGTTAGCAAGAATTAGTACACGGAATAGTAAGACATGCTGCATATTCACAATACCATATTGAGGTATCCGACTACGTTCGGAACCGTGATTTTGCAAAAATGTATAAATGGATAATATTTATGATATTTAGAGTCACTTAGATTATAAAATGTATATAAATTGTTTTAAGAATAGTATTACAATAAAAAATTATTTAAGTATAATATTTTAACAAACAATGAACGTAAAATGACCCATTTTCAAAATATTGTCCTTTTGTGAAAAATACTTCTATTATAATAATATTTTGCCTGCATATAGCTCAGACCTCTGTACAGAAGCTCAACTAGAATTTTTGAAATATATAACTTAGAAGTGGGTTTATCCATGTTTAACGACAACAGAGGGGAGAAATTTTAAGAAGAAAACGCCGATAATTATTTCAATTGGTGGTAACTCTGAAAATAATGTGTTTTTTTTCAAAATCATATTGATTTCTGACAGGGCCTGAGCTATATACAGGCAAAATATTATTATAATAGAAGCATTTTTCACAAAAGGAGAACATTTTTAAAAAAGGTTATTCTAAGTTAATTTTTTTGCCGAAATATTGTATTTAAAAAAAAAATTTGTCACAATGTTCTTAAGACAATTTTATACACGTATTCTTATCTAATTGACACTAAATATCATGAACATTATCCATTTATGCGCTTTTTTAAAATCACGGTTCCGAACGTAGTCGGATACCTTAATAAAAGATGATAAACTCCTTCATACTGCCCTTAATTTTCAAATTACATTATGATATTTTTGTCCAATGCATGGATAACTAATTTCTATTTTTTTATAAAACATGTCTCGTACTTAAATGAATTCTTTAAAACTAAATATAGGGCTCTTCATTAAAAAGTATACAGTTTCAATACTCTATAAATCAAGAACAATGTAAGATACACTGGTGTGCAAAACTTAAGCAACAATGTAAAAATTTAGCAGATAGCCATGAAATTGCAGAAAAGGAGGTCTGAGATCAGTAGAGGGAACACGTAAGTCAGTAGAAACGTCATGGGATGCAAATATCAGGAACAAAACGTCAGGAACGGGGAGCGTACGCAAAAGCGGATGGCCGGGGCGCTCTCAACAGCAGAATGAAATGGGAAAGGGCGGAGACGCAATTCACCTATTCTCTGCAAGTGCAAATGAGTCAGTCGTGAAATATGGCTAGAAGAAATCACCTGGACGACTTCACACGTGGAAGAATGATCGGAAGTGGAGGGGCTACGTCACCAGTGTAGCGCAAGAGTTCGGAATCACAAAAGTGCGTTTTGCGCCCTTGGGAAAACGTTCCAAACCACAGGTACAGCTGTTAGAAAGGTTGGTGTGGCCTCCCGAGGATGACAACTGCAGGGGATGACCGATATATCATCCTGCAGGCGAAAAAAGATCGACAGAAGTCGCAAGCGCCATTGTTCAGAAACTCCGTACAGCAACAAGTCGACATGTGTAGCGGTTTACGGGGCCGACGCCTTCACAAAGGGGGCCTGTTCGCCCGCCGTCCTGAACACTGCCTCCCGTTGAAAGATGGCCAATGAAGCCACCGTTTACAGTGGGCCAGAGACCTTAAAAACTGGACATTTGATCAATGGAGTCGTGTCCTTTTTACGGATGAAAGTCGGTTCAGTACCAAAAACGATTCTAACGCGTTTTGATTTGGAGAGAGGTCGGGGGCCCGATTTTATCCCAGTAACATCAGGAAAGACATCGTTACGGTGTCCTGGAGTTCTTGTCTGGGTTGGTATTATACTGAACGGTGGAACTGAGTCACATTTTCGACAGAGGGTCTGTAACTGGGGATCGCTATTGTGAGGAGGGACTTCTTCCCCATGTGCATCTTTTTCGGGGAAATGCCATTGGCCCAACTTCATTTTTATGGATGAAATGCACGGCCACATCGCACTCTTGCTGTTGAGGGTGCTGGAAAGGAAGATATCACTCGAATGGATTGGCCAGCGGTTGCTCCCAGATTTAAATCCCATCGAACATGTGTGGGGTGCTTTGGGGGGACGTATTGCCCCACGCTTACATCATCCGGAGGGAAAAACCAACAACTCAAGCAGATGTTGATTGAGGAATGGGCACTCCTACCTCAAGAAATGTTGCAACCAGCTGGTTCTGAGTATGCGGAGACGGTGCAAAGCAACCATTGTAGTAAGGGAGGGCATATACCATATTAAGGAACATCTGCTTGTTGTTCTTCCTGTTGGATAGACAATCATGAGTCACGATACTATGCGTTCAATAAAAACTTGTTTTTGTTTGATTCCTACCGTATCGTTTTATTCCTTTTCAGCGCCGATCTTTCGTCATCCTTACGTACATAATACTCTCCCTCATTTCAGAATTTCATGTCTCTCAGATGATTTTTCGTGAAGTTATGGCACAAAACCCACCTGTTGCTTAAATTTTGCACACCAGTGTATTATATGTCACCTGTAACAAAATTTTATGGGATTATTAAAAGTTTTGTTAGAAACAGCCACATATATACTATGTGTGAACCCTTAGTCACACGACATACATTAAGCCGGTAATTCATTTTCGCTCAAAAGCGTATTAAGATATCCGAATCAAGATCATTGATAGCGGTTGTGGTACGCTATTTCAGCTCCACTAGATCAACAGGAAGGAAAAGGACGAATACCTTGTCCTCTAAGTTCCCCCTCTGGAAGAAATCACAAACCGTCAAGTCAGGACTTCTGGATGACCATTGAGTAAGTCGTATTTTGTTGTCCACGACTCGGCGAATCCATCGCGGTGAGATAGATATTCATCGAAGTAATCTCGCACCCGGTGGGATGGTGTACCATCCAATCAGAGAATGAAGTTGTCAGTGTTGTCCTGCAATTGTGACATCAACCAAAGAGAATTAACATGTCCAAAAAAAAGTGTCTTCAGTGCAAATTAAAGAACAGAAAAAGCCTTTTTCACTGCAAACGCCACCCTTTTGACTGACTCGTCACATGACGTGAATGCTATTGCCTATGCCATTTCCATAAGGGACGAGACACTAACTTTAAGGGACTTCAAGGTTGGCTGAGGTATCGCAAACAATCGCCGCTTTGATTGTTTCTGTTTTATAGCATCTGGAAAGTGTATTGTCAAGACTTTACTTTTTAATTTCACTTAAATCAACCACTTATTCAATCTTGATTAACAAAATTCCTGATTAAATCATCAAATTTAATAACAATCAAACTACAATATCAGCGTTCTAATCAATCATTTCAAACACAGTCCCAAAGACATCTCTGCTATTTTCTTACACCAGACCCCCCCTGTGGTCGCTCTCCCCAAAAAAATTTCACCCCCTCCTGTCCAAAACAATTCAATGCCTCCTTCCAAACAAAGGACTTCCTCGACGTACGCTCGGGTCAAAACCCTTCCCTCTCTTGTCCGTTCCTTCCCAAAGCAACCCCCTTCTTTTAAAATAGAACCCCCACCACCGCACATCGGGAAGTCGCAATCCTTAAGAATCTACCCCAAACATTATTCCAAGGTAGTCGGACATACATGTATATTTCTTTATGAACGCCCTGCATAAGGAATATTTTTAAATTTACTTTATCAAATAAAATTTTGTTTGATTTGGTTAATTTACGGCAATTAAAAATGCGACACAGTCTTTTGCTTTCGACTTTTGAATATGATCGCGCCTCCCTTGTAGGGTTATGATGCCCCCTAGGGAGGCGTGCCCCACACTTTGAGAAACACTGCTGTAAAAGGTTTCAGATCATCCGGCAATCATAATTCCTTTCCATAACATCACAACAGCGCTACCGAAAAGACTTTATACCACAATACTTCATCGAAACTTTCTCTCTTCTTACGTACAAAAATCTTTAGAATCGAATGTTAAAGGAAACCTCGATTCTACAATAAAGAGAACATATACAGATCCGTTGGTGTTCGTTCTAGTTCTATTGTGTAATGTACCATTTAAATCGATCCCTTTTTTGCTATTGTGAAACACATATTCTTGATTTTCTGATATAAAAGCCGTTTCCATTAAGCCTTTTGTATACAGATTTTCGTTATAGAACTCTAGCGATGACTTCAAGCTCTGAACGTAAATGGCAAACAGCATATCTCCTGCTACGTCGAGCAGTTGTTGTCATATATTGATCTTGAGAAGAAGTTGTCATACTCTAATGGCTTTGTTTAAGCCTCCTTACAGCAGTTTCAGAGTTCTGAAATCGCTTCCATTACGACCTTCTGTCTTGCAATATCTACACAACTAAATTCACGTAGACATTCCATACACACTATTGATCTTAAAATATTCACACATGGAACAGCTTGTACATTGCCTCTCGTACTTTTAAAGAGCTTATAATTCGCCATTGCACAGAGTTATCCATATGATATGCTGTAACAAACCACATTTTGAGTTCTTAAACACTAAAATCAAACTTAGTACTGCACAAATTCATCCAGATATTTACTTTCCACTACGCTCTTGTTTACGGTCAGCTGACCTTCGTATGCTTTTATTAAAAACCATTTGATACCATCTGTAACTATAGTTTTTTCCAATTATATATAATGCTTACTTGGTACATATTTCACACATTCCCTACAAAAATTAGTTGCGTCGAGGGGGTATTTCATGGAATATGATTATTATTAAATATCTAAAGGCAATCTTGGACATGAATGTATATATATATATATATATTTATACTAAAAAAATGTCATGAAAATATCATTATTAAGCAAACAACACACCCACCCAAACATACACATACAAACATATAATATACATAAAGAGAGAGATTTTATACATATATATAAAGAGAGAGAGAAAGTGTGTGTGTGTGTGTGTGTGTGTGTGTGTTGGTTGTGTGTGTGTTTTGTGTGTGTGTGGTGTGTGTGTGTGTGTGTGTGTGTGTGTGTGTGTGTGTGTTGTGTGTGTGTGTGTGTGTGTGTGTGTGTGTGTGTGTGTGTGTGTGTGTGTGTGTGTGTGTGTGTGTGTGTGTGTGTGTGTGTGTGTGTGTGTGTGTGTGTGTGTGTGTGTGTGTGTGTGTGTGTGTGTGTGTGTGTGTGTGTGTGTGTGTGTGGGGGGATCTCATAATTTAGAAAAATAAATTTAATAAGAAAGACAAATAATTCTGCTGAGAGAGAGATATCAAATATCCGAATTAAGACAGAACTAAAAAATTCGATAAAATACTTTTTTCTAAAAAGGAAATCTTAAAGGATTTTATTCGCAGTAGCGAAACCCAGTTAATTAAATATGATAATTAACTTGATTAAACATTCCGTTCGCAACATAGCTTTCTTTTAATGCACTGCAAAGGTAATGTCTTTGTTAGAGAGAATTTTTTAATGAAAGCCATTAAAAATGACCTACATTTTCGGGAATATAATCGTATCTATTATATATCGTTAAGTGGTAACTTTTTTTAGCAAAATAATTTGCTGCGAAATGAAATTCTGGCTGATATGAAATCGTGAAATTCTCTAGAGTTTCCTGTTAGATCTTTTTACTTTTTGATGATGCTCAAAACTGCTGAATGATGAAACTGCTCAAAATTTTTCCTTTGCAATATCGTTGGAGTTTTAGTTTAAATTTTTTTTATTCAATCTGATTTACAGTATATTAAGTTCTCTGGCATATTATTGTCTGAAATTCATCTTATTTGAGTTCGTTTTATGCATGTAGCATCGATGCGTGCTTTTTCTATAGTAAATTATTTTCATATATTCAAACAAAGCATTTAGCTTGGCAAATAGCAGTTTAAATTTTTGTTTTGTGTCTTTTGACTGCTGTTATCAAAAGGTACGATAAAAGCAAGTAACGATGATTCTGCCAAGGGTTCATTCACAAGAAAAGAACACAATCCGTCGTCAATAGCTGATTGTGTATACTTCTCTGTGCCAACATCTTAGGCAGAACAAATCTAAATAATATAAATGTGCTGTTAAAATTCCTGTGTAACTTTGCCTTTGAATAATTTATTACAGAATAATTTAGAACACATTTTGAGACATAAAAAAATATCAAGATAGAAATATTTAAAACAAAAGAAATTTTAAGTCCTATGGAGTACAACAAATATATTCATTTTTCACACAATCTCTAAAATTTTGAAATATTTTATAAATAGGTACAATTTTACTTTAATGCGACAAAATTATCAATTTAGCTTTAAAATATAAGAATCGACAAAAAAAATGCTTTATAATGAAAAAAAACGATTGATTCGAACTGAAATTAGAAATAAAAGTGCGGCCTATTATAATGACGAAAAATCATAATATAATAATAACTTGAGAGCATTTTTTAATCTGGAAAAAAGGTATTATATTCTTTACACTAAGGGAAAGTAGGCTTAAGTTCTGTTGGTCTTTAATTAGAAAAAGACATCTTATCTACAGTTGTGGCCAAAATTGTGGATATACTTTTAAAAATTATGTTTTTTCTTTGTATGCTTATAGAAAGTTTTATGTTGCACAAAATGCAAAGTATTTTGCATCATTTTAAAGAGAATTCAATACTGGTGCTTCTGTCAGTTCAAAAACAATCAGGAGTAGATAAGCAGATGTAAGACTAAAAGGTAGAATTCCATGAAAAAAGCCGTATCTCAATTTACAGCAGCTCTAAAAGGGACTACAGGGGCCAATGAAACACATTAATTGGGCAAATGATTATTGGTTACAAGTTATATATAGAGATGAAACTAAAATATCGTTAATCGGTAGTGATAGCCTAAAATATATAAAACGTAGAATAGAAGAAATGCTACATCCTGACAGCATTCTGGCAACTGTGAAGTACCCACATAGTTTTATCATTTAGTCATGCATGTCAGCACATGGTATTGGTCGCTTTCACATCATCGATGGGACACTGAATGTCATAAAATACATTGACACCATTCTAGAACCCAAACTTTTGTCTTCCATCAGGGATTTACTTGCCAACAATGCTTCGTTTATTTTTCAACAAGATTCTGCTCCTTGCCACACAGTAAAGTATTTGCAAGACTGGTACTATTCTAAGGTCATTAATTTGTTGTCCTGGTCAGGAAACAGTCCTGACCTCGGTCCTATCGAAAACGTGTGGCACCGTTTGAAAACTCTTGTCCGAATGAAATACCTATGAAATAAATAGGAACTAACTGAGGATAAATTGTTTCTTGTCATCATGTAATAACGAAGGAAGAGCTTAAAACTATTTTTAGCTGAATGAAACATCGGTGTGAAGCTGTAATAAAGAATAAAGGCAACCTCACAAATTTCTGATAACTCACTGCTATCATCAGTATCTTATGTATATAGACAGTTATTGCAGCATAACTTTTTTCTGTTGCAAACATTTAAATTTTTTTTAAAGTGAATTTTCAGTATTAAATTCTCTTTAAAATTATATAAAATACCTTGCATTTTGTGCAACGTAACATTTTCTATAGGCATACAAAGTTAAAAAACATAACAATTTTAAAAAGTGTCCACAATTCTGGCCACCACTGTATATACGAGGTATAATTTGGGCTTCTAATATTAATAAAATTTACGTACATTTTTCTCAATAGCTCTTAAAATGCTAATGAATTCCTAAAAAACTTTATTAGAAAGCTGTTGAAATCTGTAGCAGATTTATTACCTTGTAATATTTATTATCTAGTCAGATGTAGGATATAACCTAATGCTGTTAAATCCTTTAGATTTTATCTGCAATCTGTCGTGCTAAAAAAAAAAAAAAAAGTGCTCTTAAATATAAATTAAGTCGCAATCTGTCTTCATTTTGTGCTCCGTTGCGTAAAGTAACTTTATCCGAAATCCTTTTTGAGAAATTTCCCTGGAGAGAATAGTTTTCTTTAGGTGTGAAATTTTTAAACCATGGTCATTAGCTTTCAATTAATTTTCTTCGCATATCCAAAGCCATATTAATTTTGTTCAGCTAAAATTTAAAACAAGGGAAGAGAAAACAGAAATTTTTTAATTAATGGGTTTTTTCTACATCTCATTTTTAACTTTTAGCTCTTATAGTGTTTTATTTTATTTCTTATATTTCTTCATCCATTGGGAAGATTAAACTGGCATGCATTACTTCATGACTTCCATTTTTTTCAAAGACAGACAAGAATATTGATTTCTAGTTATGCTAGTAAAATATTCATTTTATTTGTCATTCTTATACATTTACTTGGTTTTACACACGTAACGAATGTTATTCATTCTACCATCCGCATAACATATAATAAAGCAAAAATAAAGGTGATGCTTTAAGAACATTATTTTAATTTTAAAATAATTTATGTTTTTTGTTGTTGCTGGTGTTTTCATTGTACGCTTAAAAGACTCTGATTAACCATTAGGATATTATGATATAAATGATCATTGCAGAAAAACAATTGATTTTCAAATAAATCCTGTTATAAAGAATGTTGCGAACTCTCACCCGTAGATGTGTAAGAATGTACCAAACTGTGAAGCATATTTATAAAGCCAACACTTTTATTATGATCATGAAATCACTATCTAGATTCGACCTAAGCTATGGGAGTTGTCAAAATTATTTACTAATTAAAATATCTATAGTAATTAGTTCAATACTTATCGAGACCTTTGCATCCACAACAATGCTAAACTTCCTAAATTGATACTTCTGATCCTTTTGATTGAACTCGGGGTAGCTTCAATTATTATATCTCTTACGTCTTAGCTTCAGCTCGACAACAATAGCCAACCTCTTTCTTTCTTCATTTGAATTTAAATAATTACTCTCCTTAACATAAATCACAGTTCCTTCACAGAAAGCGGTTTTATATAATCATACAATGGTTAAAAGGAATTTTCCCAAGAGGATTAGCAAGAATCGCGAACGGAGCCCGTTACAAGAATAATTTAGTTAAAACTAGTCTATTAATTTACTTTTTTTCCTAATATACCCCAACGGGGTTACAATGACTTAGTTATTGTAAAAGTAATAATAACAGGAATTTTATGAGTTCTTTTTTCTATTAATACTACATTTTAAAAGATTAAAATAGTCTATTTGTGATAAAATTCGTGAAAGGACAATATCTGAGACGATGCTTCATCTACAGAATTAGAGGCCCCACTCAAAAGGATGGCAGGCTTGCTAAATTTGATGTGCAACTATTCATCATTCCACGTAAGGATTATTAGAGTAGCCAGAACATGGATTAACGACTCCACTTGAAAATCTCTGAACAGGAAACTCTTTGTCACGAACCTTTCAACATTTGGGAGTGCGCGAATTGAAATTTCCTTATGTCCAAACACCGTTGAGCGAGATGATATCAGCTTCTTCATACTCTACATAATACATTTCATAATCTTCATAGGCTGTAAAACGTGAGGGCCAAGAGAATGTCCCTTTCTTCTCTTGATGGAATGAATTCGAATTCATGACTTGATTTAAAGTCCATTGCTTTCTCTGTTAACAGCAAGTATGTCTTTATATAAGAGAGAAGACTATTTCATTTTTACAGTTATTCAGAATAAAAAGATTTAAAACGCGGGACTAATTTTCCAATTGGTAATGAATTAAAAATGCAAACTTATCAAAATTTGCATTTGAATAACAAATATTTTTTATACATAGAGAAAAATTCGCTAATTTTTATTACTAAAAAATTTTATTAATATAAAATATATATATATATATATATATATATATATATATATATATATATATATATATATTAATAAAAATTTTATTTTATATTAATATATTTTTACATAATTTATATTTTTCATTTTTATTTATTTTTAATGCATATTTTTAACATATATATTTTTAATGCATTTCATTATTTTATCGGTAAATATTTTATTATCTACTAATTTTAATCTTATTACACGTTTACCAAAAGAAGATAAAAAAAATGTTTACACAGCTTATTTTTCTTCAGTTTTGTGTATTTTTTGTGTTGTATATATTGTTATATTTACCTGACCAGGAGTTACTTTAAAAAAAACAACTTGGAATTATTTATCAAAACATGCGACAAGAAATAATTTATTTGCATATTTTCAATGAATTTGACACTCTATACAGAAAGGCATGTTTTTAAGTAAGTTATCATTAATGCTTAAACTTCTATAGATGTTATAAAAAATATTGTAATGTAAAGTAAATTATTTAAGGGTATGCATTACATATTAAAAATACAGTCAGAAACTACTTTATAGTTAGCTCAATGGGAAAAAATATATTATACTGAAATATAAACGTTATTCAAGCGGACAACCGTCTGCACTTTTAATAAAGGAGAGTACTCTTCATAAACATGGTGATTAAGTTGATAAAACTTTTTTTAAACGTGAGCATGTTTTTAGCTTCATTTTAATAAGAGAGAGAAAAATGTTTATCACACTTCCTACTAAAAAACTTATTTTTTAAACCTTTTTTTAACGCATATTTTTTTTCAGAGAGTCATCTTCTTCTGACAGTGATGTGGGGGAGTCACGCTTAACAGTACTACAAAATGAATTAATGTAAGTTTTTTAGAGTATAAATATTGCATTTTTATTTTTGAAGATTCATAACTTCATACCATATAAAAAAATAGTAGTGGTCCTTAATAATTTATAATTTGAGTCTATTTTTACTAGTATCTTTTAAATTTATGGTCAATAACATATCAAGACAATATATCATGTGCTATGTTAGAAAAAATATTTGGTTCCAGGCCCGAATTTTATTATTATCAGACAAACTTAAAGAAAAACTTGAATTTTGGAACTCGAAATTTGTAATATTATTCCGTGATTGTATTGTAGTAAATTTGCTTAGAAGTGCACTTTCCCAATAAGACTAAATTTTGCACAAGCAGAGTATCACTGCAGAGAAAACAACATACGTTGTATGTTTTACTATTGTTACAGTAAATCTTAATGTAAACTTTATATATATATATAATAAATTATTTTCAAAGCAGAAGTGCTCTAAAGTTAAGCTTTCTACTTCTAACATTAAACATCTGTAAATTTAATGACGTTGGAACATTTTCACAACATTAACAAAACTCATTTAGTAAAGCAGATGAAAAATGGCTAGAGTTAGAGTTAAATTTATGTCGCACTATAAAGCGCACGAGGGCTATTGGATTACGGACCGTAATTTTAAAACATGGTCAAGGACGAGGACACGGGCTGGCACCTCTCCCTCTTTAACTTCCCACCACACAAAGGGAGGAGGAGTTTCGACATATTTAACGGAAGGGCCCCTGCATCGGTGATGGGTCGAACCCTAAACGCATCCACAAGTTCGTTACCTTGACCACTTTGGTTCCCCCGGCCAAGATTAAAAAGGGTAAATAAATTCAATTTTTTTTTTTTATTTAAAAAATTTCCCCCTATATATGAAAAAAAAAAAAAAAAAAATTTGTTAAAAATCTATAATACACTAAATATTTTATGGATTTTGTTTCAACCTAAAAGTTTTAAGATATTCTTTTTAAAGAATTTTTTAAGCATGTATTACGCAGAAAAAAATCGAGGCATTTTAAATTTTATTTCCACCAGGACTTTAGAATAAAATATTTTTTTCCCTTTTTTCAATTTGGAAATGCATTCAATCTGACTGCAATATTATTGTTTAAAATTTTTTTTTTTTCAAAACTTGTAAAATGAGAGGATTTAAATTTAAATTTTTTTTCTCGTGATATTTTTTTTTAACTTGGACAGATTCCTTTTTGCATCCCTTTTTGCTTTTTTACCACAGTATTCATTTTTTTGAAAAGATCAATAGTACTTGCATTTTCAGGAATAGTGCATTTTTTTTTTGATTATTTTTGATCTTTCTAAATGAAATATTATCCACTTATTTGAAAACAAAATAATAGTTTTAAATCAAAATATTATATCTGAAACTGTTTTTTACTATAAAGATAATTTAACTGCAGATAAATTTTTGATCCCGGGATCAAATTTATAATTTAATGCAAAAATTTAATTTCCGGGCCCCCTCACGTATTTTTAAAAATCGATTTTTGGGAAATTTTTAGTTTCTGAAATATGTAAAAATTTTTTGCCGGTTATTTAGATGCTTTTTTAAACACATAGAAATATTTAAATTTATTTATGAAAAATTGAATAATAAGATGAATAAATTTATTAAAAGTTGAATTTTATTAATGAAATAAAAGTGGATTTATTCAATTTGAAAAACTTTTTCAACTTTAATTTGCTTTCTTTCGAAATTTTTTTCTTTTTTCGCCCACCCCTATGAATCTTTAATGTGATTTTTAGTGGGTTTAAATAAAATTTATGGAAATAAAAAAAAAATATAATTGTAAAAAACTCAATTTATAAAAAAAAACGCAAAACTGAAATAAATATTTCATCTAAAAATGTTTAAAAAGGTTAATTTTTAATTTTTTAAAACCCCCTTTTGATATGTCATGTTTCGGATGAAAGGATTTCCAAAAAAGAAGAAAAACTACATTATTTCCATAATTAATAACAGCTGAATATGAGAAAATAGTGATAATAATCTGCTTGCTTGGAAAAACCAGGATTACATACAGTACGAAAAGTGTGTCAATGTCTCAATGGCTTGATGTGAAAATTTATGTAACATGTATTGAGATTTTAATTAATCTGTTTACAAATTTATTAAGGAAAGGAGAATTATTTTAAATAAATTAGTTTTTTTCCTTCTAGGACATAAATTTATCCAATATGTGAAGCATTATTTCACAGCTAGAAAATTCACGATATACTTTTTCAATGATTATTTTGCAGTGTAAAGATAAATAGACTGTCTCGGACAAATTATTATTCTTTTTTAAAAAAAAAGACAGTTTAATATTTAAAAAACTGCGTTAATTTCGTTTTTAACTTAATTTATTTAATTTTATTTGAAGTTGGGATAATGAAATATCTGATATTTTATTTGATAAAAAAATCAATATTAATTAACTAAAAAATGAATTCTCAAAGCTCATTTTACCTGTGGGGAAAATGAATTTATGTTATGCTGTTTTTTTTAATGTCTCATTTAGATATCAACTTTTATCACAAATAATTTTTTTTAGTTAACTTTTCTGCAATTTTTCAAGAATTCCTTTATGAAGAGGAATCGAAAGAAAATTCAAGAAATATAATTCATTTTTCTAGCTATGAAAATTTAAAAATTTATATGAAGTAAATTTTAGAGAAATTTTTTAAAGTTTAAATCAAAAAAAGACCAAAATTTAAAAATAGAGAAACATGGTTTGGGACCAGAGCCTGGGAAACCCAAACAGAATTAAAAAATTTTCTCCCAGGAAAATAATATTTATATTAGTAATTTAACACCACAAATAAATATATATCATTTAAGATATAAATATATAAATAAGAAGATAGTTTTAAAAAAAATTTTTTTTTTTTTAATTTTTTTTACAAATTAAAATTTTGTTTTTATTTAGATTTTTTTATCTTTTTTCCTTCAATTGTTTCATTTGACAAAAAAACATCATTTTTTTAAAATTATCCCTTTAAATACGTAATTGAAATAGCACTGTCCATTAATCCGGACGTAAAATTTTAATTTGAGTATTTAAAAAGGACCGGAATACGATAAAAAGAAATTTTTATTGTACCCGATTTATGTATAAACTATACTTCTCCTCTTTAACACTAAAGCCGATTTCCAGCCAAGACTGTCTCTGATATTCGTGAACCATCTAGATATATTTATTGCTATAGTTTTCATCTATTTACACCGATATTTCGCAAACATTTTTCTATATTGTTTAGCCATATTGTACTGGGTCTTCCCTTCCTCACACATACGCAACACACAGACAAAAATTCTGTTGCTACAATTCGTATAAAGTATGCAGAACGAATAGTATTATATTTATTACTCTAATTCTGGTGGAGAAACTCAAAATTTTATTGAAAAACTTAAAATTCACAGCAAATTCAAAGCACTTTTATCCTTCTAACATGTGTCACGAAAGCTTCTTTTATATTTGATACATTTTTAGATCCGTCAAGTGCGAGCTTGCCAAGTGCCTAAACAGAGAGAAAAGCTGTCGAATGGCTTTAGAGGTCAAAGAATCAGAACTTCAAAAACTAAAACTAGACAGGTACATTCATTTTTTTCTTAATCCTTATTTTAAATTTAGTGCATAAAGAACATTTTAATTAAAGCGTTTATTTGATTAGTAATATATAATTTTAATATTTAAAAAGGGGGGGTTTTTTCATTTTTTTTTTCTTTATTCCAACATTTTTGAATTTATGTAGAACGTATCGAATCTAATCAACTGTATTTCTACTTCTACCTATACTAAAAAGCTTCTTCCTATTCAGTTTATAACTTTAAATGTTTAAACATAAATAAAAAATTTGAGGCTTCTTTAACGGGAAAATCACTGTTTAAAATTTCTGTCGTTTATGAATATTACTTCAGATTGTATTGATTTTCATAAGAATATTTTAAAAGATTTTTACTTCAAAAATAAATGTTTGACATTATATAGAATGGAAACTTACATTACAATGAAGGCCATTGTAACGCAATTCTCAGTCAGGAAAAATTTTTCACTATTATTGCAGTTATAAATTCTAAAATGTTTCAATAACATTGATTCGGGTACTTATGTATTACACCATCGACCAATTTCATCAAATCAAAAGCCATCAATAAATGCTGTGATATACAACCAGTAATGGAGACCGTTCCCACGTGTTCAAACACAATAAAGGGCAAAGACATTTTTTTTTAAATTTTTTTTTGGGGGAAAAGAAAAGGATGAGGGTAAATTTTTTCAATGGGACGCACACCCTCACGGTGCGAAAAAACCTTTGTCTAGAAAAAACGAACAGGGCAAATCATTCCGCCTTGAAATTTCAGAAAAATAATTTTTTTTACTTCCCCGGGGACACGCGGGGTTTTAACCGGGGACCCTCGACTGCAGCCGAATGTCAACCACTGAGCATACACCCCGTCAGGAACCTTGTTTGTGCTCTGTAGGAACGTGTACGAAAATGTGCTTTATATAGAAATATACAAAACGGGACAGATCATTGCCGCTTTCAAAATTCTTCAAAAAATTATTTCTCTTCATTTCCTGAAAACGGAGGCAACCTGGCTTGAACCGGGGACCTCCCGTTCTGCAGCAGTTAAATACTCTACCACTGAGCTATACACCCCGTGTCAGAGATCCTTTGCTTTGCGTTCTGTAGGATCGGATACGAAAATGCTTTGTCTGAAATATACAGAATGGGACAGATCATTTCCTCCTTCAAAATCATCAAAAAAATTTTCTCATCACTTCCCTGAAGAAGACACCCGGGTTTGAACCGGGGACCTCTCGATTAGCAGTCGAATGCTGTACCACTGAGCTATACCCCGGCGTCCGCAAACCTTTGCTTTGCGTTCGGTAGGAACGGATACGAAAAATGCTTTGTTTAGAAATATGCAGAACGAGACAGATCATTCCCGCCTTCGACCCCCTCCCCATGTTATTGGTCTTATTGTTCCTGTGCGGGTGTGTTTAGATTTATTTAAATCATGATTATCTCAGGTTTGGTTGGTCCAATTCCTGCGGGTTAGTATCGTTCAATTCTGCTCATGACTGCCTTTCGCCCTTGGCCCAACGTGCCCTGCTAAAGATTTTTAGAAAGATTTTAATCTTGTTATGCCAAAGAAGTATAATCTCTTACGTGCGTACATAAGTACACACACACTTTTTTTTAATTGGAAATGTTTTTTCATTTGGGAGATTTGGTCGACGATAAAGTATCTTTATTCGATATTTTATGATACGAATTCTCTTTATTATTATGTTATGTACTAAAAAATTTACACTGCTTGTTTATTTAGTCTGAAAGTCCTTTACTCTCTCTGTACAAATATATTCATTAAATATCAAAATACTTCATTGCATATGCTGTAATTGAGGTACTATAAGCGTAAAACACAAGAAAAGAAATAATTCTTCTCTGTTTACAAAATATTTATTACAAATCAAAAACTGAACTATTTAGCCTTTAGAATATTATCTTTATCGTTCTTTGATATTTCTGGAAAAATCGTTTGATAATCATTACATACTCTATTACTCGCATTTTCATTTAAGACATGCACTTTTCAAACAGCATCAAAAACTTATTTCCTATATTATTGCTTGCTTTTTTAATTTCCATGTTCAATTAATTCTCTAGGGACTTTGAGAAGAAGAAACAAGAATTGAAAGAGCTCCGTTCCAAACTCGAAATGCTCCAGAATCGCAATCGCTTTCTGAATGACGAAATACAGAAACTGTCCCGGATGTTGCAGCAAGAGCAATTTAGGAATCACAGTAAGCAGCTGTGAGTGCTCAGATCACTCCTCATTCAGCCATTTTGAGTGGCACTAAGCATTCGATTAAAGAACAACATTAGAGAAACTGAATTTCATTTAGGATAGTGCGATTTCGACAGAGTGTGAAATACAATAACTTCTAGAAAATTACAGTCCTTACATTTCGAGTGCTCATGTGAATTCTTCTCCTGTTTTTATCAAATTGAGAAGAATTCCTCAAAATCAGAACAACGATAAATATTTCTATAAAAAGGTCAACCGTTTAAAACGTTACACCAATATTGTCAATGGAATTTTTAAATGACATGGTACTTTGATTTTGCTAAAATTAATATCTTGCTACGTTAACGCTGTCAGAATGATTAGATACAAAATTTTATGAATAAATCAGAAAGAACAAACTGGCGACACAGGCCAATTTTCACAACCAGCTTATCGATGGCATTTCGCTTACATGAGCATACCATTTTCAATTAAAGCCTTTGAAATGACCTTTGAATTACATTTGAAAATAACATAAAATACGTTCTATAGTATTTTGTTTTATATAGGATTTTTTTATTATATCTTTCTGAGTTGTTTCCTATAGTGAAGTCTTCTTATTCATTATTCATTTAATATACAAGAGGTGCGTTTTGAAAACTTTTTCTAAAAATCATGTTGTTCACATCATAGCACATATGTATTATTTGTTCATCTCGGATTATTTCAATGAATTCAATTTTGAATTCAAAATTTAATTTTATGTCATTGCTTAAGCTTTCAAATGTTTTATTTCTAGAATGAAAACTTCGCATGTAAAGGAATTTTTTTTCAAGTTTCCTATCCTTTGTTCATAATAACAGTTACAATCTTCATTACATTTTCATCATCACATGCTTAACATATTTGCATCCTTTAGATTCAACATAAATATGCTGTTGTGTGTTTTCCATACATCATACTGTTAATGCAATGGTTCCTGATTGTTTCTATACCGTGGGCTACTTTTTCATAAAACTAATATGTGTTTTAGACACTTTTGTCTCTAAATTAGCTAATAATATTTTTGAATTCATTTTAATTAGTTTTAATACAATTATAAAATTATATTCGCGTATTCATGTGAAATTAAAAATTTTATAATGAAAGCATAAGTATAAACAGATTAAAAATCTTGTTAAAAGTTTAATTCCCATCCACGGATATTTTAACCACAAATTTTCTTATATTAAATATAACTAGCTACTGTTCTCAATAAATTTGAATTTGTTAAATTAAAATTAAATTTTCGCTCATTTTTTTTTCTGAAGAATGAACTTCCAATTTACATAGTTATACCTTCGGGAATAATCACTAAAAGTTTTCGCCTCTGTCTATCTTTTAATTAAAATCAGTCTCGTAATCTAAATAAAGAATTTATATTAACCGAAAGTAATTACAAAAGAGGAAACTATGTGAATATTAAGTAGGTGAAATAATTAATTCAATCAACCCTTGCTGAGTCTATAAACATCGCAACTTTACCCCCACATTAGTCTGAAGTTTGATAACTGGGTGTAAATACATTGTTCATTGAGAATTTAAGGAATATTTAGTTCCCACATTTGGTTACATCTTGAATTCCAAGAATATCTACGAATTAAGTACTTACGCTATTCAGAATGTATCCACTTATTTGGATCAGGATAAGAACTCTTTGTTTCAGGAACTTACAGGATATATCTGCTGAAGTAGATCAACTAAAACGTGACTACGTGTTCCTTTTACAATCATGCATCCGAATTACATGTACTGATGGTCCAGAGATGATGGAACTCTATATGTATGGAGAGAAAAGGGTCTGTATATTTATTTTTAAAGCAATATTTGTACTGTGATGAGTTTAAATACCAATTTTATTGTTAATTCTTATGTAAAATTTGGAAAATAGCAATGTTATTAATTGAAATTTATCGTTATCTAGAATAGGTTTAATTATAAGAGTCTCGCTACATTCTTTAATTGCCTAATTCGTCATTTTTCAAAAAATGTATAAATATGAATATTTTCATCATAGTTGGGATACAGCCCCCTTTGGTGACCGTATCTTTGATTGTCAGCGTGAGCTAGAGGTGTAGGGTTTTCAAAAGGAATAGACATTTTAAATTCTTAATATGACTTTATTAAGAATAGAACTTAAATGTCTAATAATTTAGATAAATTTAAATAGCGAGAATTTAGAATGAACAAACACACACAAAGATAGTTAAACCGAATCGCGTAACTTAGACCACTTTCTCTAAATAATTATTCAATCCACCTACTCTCACTTCTAATAATATTACAAGTCCTAATATCAAATAATCAGTCCTACCTTAATCCAACCTAAGATTCGATGTCTATATGGAGACGTCTGAGCGCGCGTGCAATGGTATGCACCTTGTATTACTGGTTTACTTTCCAGGTAACTTCACGAGTGGCTGTCAATTGACGCTTGTATCTCTTCAAACATAACTTACCCCAAATTGCCATTCTGCTTACTGAAACTTTTGTTCTTTTAAAAGCTATCTTATTTGCATTTCTTGTTCATATTTCGCTTCTTGGGTTTTCGTTGGAAAAGAGTTGCCATTAATCTTGGCCACCAAAGAACCCAGAGGTTATGTTAAAGAAAAGACGCGTGAGCCCGTCACATAGTAATAAATTATTTTTAATAGTAATTAATTCCATTGTTTGAAAAAATTGTATTTTCTATACTTTCTCAGTGCTAAGTAGAGGGAACTATATGATGTGAACGGATACAAAATTATAAATTCAAGTTTATCAAGTTTTTTCAAAAAGGACATTTATGCGTTAACTAAACAAGTACTTCCTTAAAATTTATTTTATTCGAAAATAGGCTTAAATGTGAATAAAGTGTTCAACACTAGAAAGATTGAAATTTAGTATATACCTATATTGCTCAAAAGCAGTCAAAATGACTGTATTGGAAAAGAATGATTAATGTGTAAAGAAATTTATTTAAAATTATAACTTTTAATATTCTTTATATTATTTACATTCATATAACAAGTTATTAGAAAATATTAACAATAAGCAAAAATTTACTTCACTTGGGAAAAAAATATATTCTAAAAAATTCTAAGAAATTGTGCATTATATATGTCATTGTTTTTCTAAATGAAATTAAAAAGCAGTCAAAATGACTTCCTTGGGCAATCTAGTGTTAATATTCTCTATCTGAATCTATAAATTCAAAATATTCATATCGTGTTGTTCTAGTTTAATATATATATATATATAACTACTTTTAATTCATAAATATTTTAATACACAGAATCATTATGTTGGCAAATGTCTTTATTACTGAAGGTATTGATAGGTATACTGGTATGTGTGCTGAGAATGTTATCATTTTTACTTATTACAGATACTCTCAAATTGTAAAATTTAACAATATTTAATAACTACTTAAATTTATATGAATAAAAATAACAATTCTATAGCTTAAAATCCTTTAAATTTAAATACTACCACAAAAAAATTATTAGACATCCTATATAAATAACAGTAAGAGAAGGACACAAAATACGAAAAACGAAAAGTTAAAAGTAGTCTTTTTAAGAGTTTTTCTAACACCTTCCAATAACTTTACGCGTGCCCAGAACCATAACATTTTTTACAACGTTATGTAGAAAAAGAAGCATTTTGAAGAGTGACATAAAAATTCAGCATAAAAAAACATTTCCCTTGAGAAAAAGAAACTCCTTTTTAAGGAGATACGCATCTTGTAGCCAAGTGGATCGAACAAGATCTAGTTTTTCAAATCTCATTACGTACAAGTTAAAATATTTAAATCTATGCAGATGCTTCCGAAATTTTCTCGCTCGATCTAGGTTACTCTTCTTTTGAGTACTACATTATCATGGGAATAGTGAGTATTTCGTCAAAAGAAAAATATGTTGGAGACTTTTTTTAGGGATAGCCAGGTTTCCGTTTCGTTTTGTGGAGTGTATGTCAGGAAATTCATGTAATGTATAGTTAAGTGCATAAAAGAAAGAATATCAGGCTGGAAATAAAAATATGTAATCATACCTAATATTTAAATAGTAATTAGTTTCATTCCTTGCTCACATTCTTTTTCCATATACTTGTTTTTGATAATCAAAGCAGCTGATAAACGTATATTATAACTAATTAAAGAAAAATTAAAATGCGTTGATTATGCAACATTTCATCACTGAAATCAGCATTTTAATAAATTCAACTTCAATTACAACATCGATCACCAGACAAATTTAAAGGGGAAAAAATGTTTTGCTTTTCTTTCTTTCCCTTTTCGTTTTAAAAACCATTTTGATTTATCACTGATTTTCAAGTTTTGTGTCATGAAGCACTTTATTTAAGTCCACTAGTGTTCCTTGAAACACAGGTTAAGGATCGTTGATTTATGTAGCATGTACAAGAAGAATTTCAATTTTAGGACGAATTTCATAATATATCTACTTAATTTAACGTATTAATATGTCAAGAATAAATTTAGTCACATTATTAACATATGTTACCATTTGAGAGAAGAAATACAATTGTGAACAAAAAGAAACGATGTAGTCAAATAAAAAGAAGCCGAATTTGATTCCAACAATACTTCTATTCAACAAAAATGGTCGAACCAGATTATTTCAACATCCTTAAATATCAGTTTTGTGTGTTTTCTAAGTATCAATTGTGTGAGGAGTCGTTGGAACACAAGAGATTTCAAAAACAAATGTTCAATCCTGAGAACGAAGTTGAGTTCGCTATCATTCACTTACACCCAATGGTGAGCGTAGTAAATATGCAATAGTGCCAAATACATTCAATCTAGAATTTCCTTCGAGAACTTGAATTCCGTCTAATGTGTGATGGAACACATTTCCAAATAGTCTATAATTGCTTAATTCAATTGTATCATTGTTTACTTCTTTACTGCTTATATGCTATCTTTTTGAAGATAAGTATGACTATTTTATAAGGATCGCCCAAATGAAAAGTGGACACATGAAATTGCGTCAGAATGAGTACAGCTATAGCAGAGCCACCAAACGGAGACGCGAAGAACGGAAAGAGTGTATACCGCAAACGATATTTAATAGGGAAATCCTGTTAGCGGTAGAGGAAATTAATGGAAAGTAGAATCGTGTCATAAGAATGCGTCCAGATGGAAACAATGTGTGGTAGTACAATTTCTGATGGAAGGAGGTGATTTTAATGTGGTTATCTATTGAAGAAAAGTGGCAGTCTGGGGCGAGCACTGCTTAGGTCAAACGTCTTGGAAGAGTTGGTGTAAAAGTTTTCGACAAACGACATCTGATATCCATGACAATGTCCACCCCCTCTTTTCCCGCGAAACCAAGATAACTTTTTGAAAATCTGTTGGTAAATGTTAGAACACCCATCATACAGTCTGTTTTTGTCACCCTGTGACTTCATGTCTTTAGGACACTTAAGATAGTATTGAGTTTCTATTTGAGATGAAGTGAAGGAAGCTGGACAGGACTTCTTAAGAAATCCACAACTTTCTTTCTAGAGTTAAGACATAGAGCTGCTGCCGAAATGATGGGATCCGCGTTATAACCCCCAGAGCATTTTATTTATTTTCCTATAAAATCTTTTTATATCGAACTTTACCAGTTTTAATTTGGGCAAACCTTATAGTTCGTTTCTCATTCTTGAATTTGTTTTTCCTTCGTGTAAAACGGTACAACACAACATTAAAATGTGAAAGATAACTTATCAAAATTGACTGGATCAGTTCGTTGGGGGTTACCGTTATTCCTCTTTATATAAAACGTATCGTACTACTTAAATGAACTAGGTTCTATCCCAGGATTTGCTCCGAGTATCGTTTCTAGATACACAGGGTGCGGCAAAACTTTAAGGGTGATAGTACACATCAAGACAAACAGTAGTAAATAGGAAACTGAGGGTACCAAAAGTCTTCCGAAGGAGATAGGTGCCATTAAAGTTTAGAGGTCCGAAATTTCAAATGATTATAAAAAACGGATTGATTCGTTATCGGCTTTCGCTAAAATTATTCCGTTTGTCAGTATTTTCTTGAAAAATAAATTTTAAGATAATTTTAAAAATGTCTATAAAGAGCGCTTTAGACTTTGGAGTAACGAACAACTATTTTTTACAGTTATTTTTTTGTATCATTAAATGCTTTCAAAAGCTTAGACTTAAATTTTGAGCTCAAAATCTGAATAGTTGGGGGTGGTTAAGTAGCGCAAAACGTAATTGTGTTCAGGAGGTAAAATTTGAAACTCCCTCCCCACTGAACAGAGTTCAGTTATTCCCGATCTTGGTGTCGTAGACCAGGCAGCAACTACTACCTCCTATACCTAAAATAAACGAGAGAGGGATGACAAAATTAAAAAATTTATTCTTAATAGACATGAGCAATTTCTCCGCTCAAAATAAAAAGAAACAATTTGATGTAACGTGTATGAATGAAGTTGAATGAATGATGACATGTAGAAAATGTACACGCATGATTTTCTTGTGGAATCTCAAACTTCTCGAAAGAGCACCTACCAGCAAGGATGCAGGCCTCACACCACCGGCGGAGGGACTGTCGAACATTAGCAAATACCCCGGGTATCGCCTGCTACGACGGCAATCCTCGCAACCAGGGCCTCATAGGAGTCGACGGGACTTGCGTAAACAAGACTCTTCATGTGGCCCCAGAGAAAGAAGTCTAGGCAGGAGAGGTCAAACGAGCGTGCCGACCAATTTACCGGACCACCGCGTCCAATCCATATCCCTGGATATGCTGTATCCAATGCATTTCGCACATCTGCGCTGAAATGTGCAGACGCTTCGTCATGTTGGAACCACATACGAGATTTTGTGTTCGCTGAACACTTTGCAGTAGAACTGGAAGCACCGCTTGTTGGAATACCAGATACGTTCCGCCGTCCAGGCGCCTTTGCAAACGATATGGATCGTGGGTAATCTCTGGCCCACACATTGACGCTGAAACGCAGGTGATAGGAATGAGGACGGATATCGTGTAGATTAGAGTAAGTCCAGTTGTGTGCATAGAGCGCATTAAAAATGCCTTCCCGACTGAAACTGCATTCATAGGTGAATAGCACGTGTGCAGCAAAGTCTGGTTGCATAGCCAATCATTGAAGGCCATCATGAAAAAAATCGACACGTGGCTGATGGTCAGCTGCTTTCAAGGCGTGCATCCGCTGCGCCCAACACTCGCTGTTCCCAACACTCGCCAAAGCGTCATGTGGCTCACATTTGCGGTGGCCGATACAGTCCGAACTCGTCTCCGATTGTTCCTCGAATTCACGCAACACATGCTCTTCAAGTTCCGGTGTCCTCGCACTCTTGGTACGCCCTGTGTCTTGCATCCCCTAACAAACCAGTTTCTCTGAGACGCCGATGCAAGAATTCGAAAGTTTTTTAGTTCGGCAAGCGTCTCAAAGGAAATCGTTCCCCGTATAATCGCAGGGCCTCCAGGGCATTCACATCCGCAACGCCGAAATGAAATGGATAACGGCCATTTCTTGATTAGTGTAGCTCTGGTCATCGCTACAGCAGTCAAAAACACGATTAATGCAGCCAACCAGAGCTTTTATAGCCCTTTACATCCTTACGTACAGTTAGCATCACACAGTTAAATCCTTGTGTACTACACTTTGCATGCAAATCGGATGATTTGCATAATCGGGTATTTTGCGCGAAAATTGTGAGCGAGAGTGAGTCAGTGAGTGAATGAATATTAACGTTGCACTGTTCAGCTACACAGAGCTTTTGGCGACGGACCTCGTAATTTTGAACTATGGTCAAAGTGACGAGGACGACACTTGAGCTGGTACCCCTCTCCTAACTACCACACCAACGGGAGGACGTTTGTGTTCTCGACAGATTTAACGTGCATCGCTGCCCAACAAGGCGGGTCTTTAGTGGTACTGGGCTCGAACTCATGACATGCCTTCCATGATCCGATACCTTAAGTACTGGACTACCACAGCTCCTTTTCGTAGAGAAATTGCTCATGTCTGTTATGAATAACTTTTTTATTTTATTTTGTTATCCTCTCTCGTTTATTTTACGTTTAGTGGGTAGTAGTTTCTGCCCAGTCTACGACCGAGCATTCAAGATCGTGAATAACTGAAATAATTCCAGGGGAGGATGGGGATTCAAACTTCACCTGCTGAACACTTGAGTTTGCGCTACTTAACCACCACCAACGATTCAGATTTTGAGCTCAAAATTTAAGTTTAAGTCTAAGCTTTTGAGAGCATTTAATGTGATACAAAAAATACCAGTAAAAAATAGTTGTTCGTTACTCCAAAGTCTAAAGCGCCCTCTATCGACATTTTTTTAAATTTATTTTCAAGAAATTACTGACAAAAAGAATAATTTTAGTGAAAACCGCTAACGAATCGACCCATTTTTGAATTCTTTATAATCATTTGAAATTTCGGACCCTAAATTTTAATGGCACGTATCTCCTTCGGAAAACGTTTGGGACCCTCAGTTTCCTATTTACTACTGTTTGTCTTCATGTGTACTATCACCCCCTTAAAGTTTTGCCTCAGAGTTTAGTTACACCCTGTACTTCATGAAAACACCAATCCTATACAATAAATCAACAAGACATAAGAAGGTCTACAACAAATTTCTGTTTAAACTCCAACCCACATGTAAGATTTTGAAGTATTTTCAAGCAATGTAAAACCGAAAATTTTATATATTGGTATATCTTATAATTATCATAATAATCTGAAACCAAAGTAAAATGTGTTTAATGATGTCGTCTAACTACATTAAAATTTATGAATAATATTTTTTTTTCTGTTCATTAAATACATAATTATTGTAACAACTATATACACCCACTTTTGTACATAAATCCCAGTTTTAAATAAATTATTTTTATATATAAGAGCTGTCCTAAGCCAGCTGTTTATAAAATACAGCAGCTTCTATATTTTTAAATTCCAGTATCTGATAGTTTCATTTATCTTTGGTATACAAATGTAATTTCTGTTTCTCTAGCAGAAAATAATGAAACTATATAATATATGCATATGTATACACAGATGTTAATTTAGTATCATTAATGATTTCCATTCTACCTAATTAGTTAATATTCTATCTAAATGTATAAGCATCTAGATAAAAACCCCAATAGTTATAATTAGTATTAATTTCTGACTTACTAAATCTGATTGAGCTAATAAGTATCACTATTTCTAACATTTTAGACTTTTTCAAAAATTATCAGTCATTTTTCAACAATTATACCAAAAATTATAATTTTTTGTAGAAATAATTTTTTGATTTAACGAAAGTAAAAACTTTAAACAAATTTTATTGATAAAAAGTAATATTTTTTAAAAAAACAAATTTATTTATACTTGAAAATCAAATTCTTTGAAAAGAATAAAGGTTTAACAAGATAATTGAACATTTATTCAAATTTTTATTCTAAAACTCTAATATATACGACTATTTCAAACAGTTTTTAAGCTTTAAATCGTTACCTGAAATTCAGTTAAGTATACGTTTGAAAATAAACTCTAATAAATCGTTGCATACTAACTTAAAAACATTTCTTATCAATTACATTTTTTAAGAAATATTTAGAACAAAATATGAATTGAGATTCAGACATTGCTATTTTATTTAGTTTTACTACTACAAGGTAGGGGAAAACTAAAATTCCCTCTTTTCTTATAAAATAAAAAAAGAATGTCAAAATATGATAAAAGTACTGTAAACTCTTTTCTTCTCAGAAATAAATTCTTTACATAAACATTGATGTACTTACAGCAATAAATTAAGCGACTTCGGAAGTATACAGAAATCTTAAAATACTTCCAAGACAAAAAATGTTGCTTCCATATAAACCTGCATAAGAATTTTAAAAAAAATCCATATTTCCGTGTTTTCCTTTTAAAACTCTTCGAATATTAGGAAGTACATGCTTTGCATTTTATTCTACTTTTCATGATGTTTGTTATCTTCCCTTAGCACAAACAACGAGTTTTTGCTTTACTTGAAGAAGCCAGGAAAGTTGATCCATCTTTGCCAAACCTTGAAGGGTAATGCATCTTATTGTTTATTTAATTCAAAGGGATCAAATGTTCAGTCAAAGAAGTTTTTTTAAACGCGTATAGTTTTCTCCTAAGTTTAAAAATAAACTTTTGTAATCAGTTTAGTTTAAAAAAAAATAATCTAAAATATAAAAAAAAAGTTTCTTGGTATGTGTGCAGATTCTTTTCAATGAAGTAATTGTAAATTTTACATATTAAATAACCTATCAATGCAAATATTTGAATTTGTAGTTTAATTAACTCAAATAATTAACTCTGAGAATGACTTTCGAATAAAATTGAAGAGTCTTATATTTTATTGTTATATTTATAATCATCACTTAAAACTGTGTTTTTTGCATTTACTTAAAAATCTAAAGTAATTAAATAATATATAATTTAATGAGAAGGGGAAATGTAGAATGAAAAATTCAATAGAACATGGAGAACATTAAAACATGAAGTATTCTAATAACACTTAAATGGAATTTTAAAAATGTTAATAGAATTTTACGAAACAATCCACATGTTCTTGCTTATGCCACCTGATCGTTGATGTCAGATCAAAAGGCAAACGAAATTCATCGTGTCATGGATTTTGACCACCATGCAGATGACAGTACGATTTCTCTCATTTCCGCCCCAATTTTGAGGAAAAACCCTTTGGGGCTATTTAAAATACTCCCGTGTCACAAATACACTATAAACATTTAAAAAACATCCATATTATCTCCAGGATTCGAACCCAGGCCCAACGGAACAGTAGTCAGCTTCACTAACCACTATACCAGATGGGCGGAGAAATCCACAAAAATGTTTTAGTTTATTATGTATTATTATTTGTAATTATACATGAACTATGTGTTTGAGGAACTTAAGCAAATTATAAGCAATATTTATCAGCTTAAGCTATTCTTATTTATGAATAAACATTAATTCTGATAATGTAGATAACTATTACGATTAAACTAAAATTTTCAAAAAGTTACGTATAAATTAACGCAACGAGTGAAACTTCCTTAAAACTGTAATTAAATATTCAAAACTTATTAACATCCTATTAAATAATCTAAAAATTAAATAAAATCAGAAAAAAAATTTAAAACAAGCAGTAAAATAATTAACTGAATCTTAAATGCAAAATGGTTGAAAAGTTACGAATATATATATATATATAATATGAACTTAATAATAAGCAAACTACATAAATTAGTTTACATTGTGAATGAAGTCTGAAAAAATTAAATGAAAAATATAAAAGATTAGTCTGTCGAAAAACATTTAAAAGTACCTAATATACCTCTAAAATTACATTTTACAAAGTATAGATGATGTATTTAAGTTTGTGAAATATTTTTATTAATACATGAAACATTTTATGCTTTAAACTGGATGCAAATTTTAATTATGACTAAATAATGTCTGAAACTTAGGAAGCATGATATTGGAAGAATTAATACATAAAATTTATTTTGAAGCACATTCATTTTAATCATTAGAAATCAGAAAGGAAAAAAATCTTCTCCTTTCGAAAATAATGTGTATCATTAAGAAAACTGATTATTGATCCAGAGTATTAGTGTGGCATTTTTATTACACGAAACGTTTAAATTACTCAGCTCTTTTTGTTCTTAACATCTTTTAGTGGATCTTTCTATATTAAAAAAGTCCTTTTAAAATTCGTTATCATGTAACGAGTTCATTAAGAAACTAATTAGTAGTAATCCATACACATCCTAAAGACATTCTGTGACAGAATTCTCCTAAGGAATCATAATTAAGATATTTTCAAAAAATCGTTTTCGTACGCTTTTTAAAAAGAAAGTTGAGCGAGACAATTTAAGAATTACATTGTGATGGATAAAACTGATTTTAATTGCATGTAATCCAGGTCTTTATTCGAATGCAATTCATATATTCCGAATATTTACTGAAGAACTGTGAAAACAGAACAAAGAACCGTGGAATGGGCAATCTACAAAATTGGCTTTTCAAAATTCTAAGCAACATATTATAAATATTTAAATATTCAAGAAGGGTTTCTTAAAAGGAAACTCTTCTTGATAAGAATATGAATGCACATATTCTTATCAAGAATAGTAATAATGTCATAAAGGAAATAATTCTGTAACGATTATTAAGCAATAATTTCAGGGTACTTAATATATATATATATATATTATCTCAACAATCTCCAATTCTATTAATAACTCGCTAAGTTGGCAACCCGTATTTCTTATGTGTCGTACGCGCTGAATTGGCAACCATGTGCTTCATTTCATATAATGTCGCCAATAGGTTTCGATAATAGGTAAGTACGAATTTCAGTAATGATGTTTGTACGAGAACGCCATTCCTAAAATTTCAAACATGTAAAATTGCTTTCTTGATTACGAGGCATATTGCGAAACCAAATACCGTTTTGGAAAAACTCGCATAAAATACCTTCTTTCAAAACAAAATTTACTTTTACATGAAAAACATGTCTTAAACTATTCTTCTACATTGTACCATCATTGTTCAGACATTTTTTCACATCCAGAAAACAACTTGTTTGTACTCTCTTTAAAGAAAGATGCCACACTTGTGAACAGTTTTGTAAATCTGAAGAAACTCATTACAAAGCAATTTTATTGTGGACCATCTGTTTTCACAAATTTTCTCATTCTCTTTTTCAACCTAACTATTATTAACACCAGAAGGCCACCCACTCCGAGCTTCGTCATGAACAATGGTGTCCCCCATCATTAAATTGTCGAACCACATCCTCACCATTTGATTCCTTGTTACATTTTTTCACCCTATATGTCTAAAAGTGGACGAAGAATTTCAAATGGCTTAACATTCCTTGTATTTAAAAAACGGACTACAGAACACACTTCATTCTTGGAGGGAACGGCAATCATATTAAACATTTTGAACGTTCCCTAACACATCTAAAGCAATACGATCCAACTGTGATGGCGTCACTGTATTGAGAATCAACCAGAGACACTTGTGCGCAAGGGTTGTACTCCGATACCACCACTGCGGTTTTGTTAAAATGAAATGGTACTTAGGTTTCCGGACATGCCTCGCAAATATTTCATTCTTGTTGAAAGAAGTACATTTATGTCGCTCATAAGTTTCCTATTACTGTAGTTTATTTTGTGAAAATAACATTTAAAAGAAAAATCATTAAGAAAATCAAGCCCTTAACCGTCTATTTTATTTAGTCTTGCTAAATGTACTGAATAAATGACATGATGGAAAACTATTTCATTTAGTGTATTAAAAACACGGAAACAGTTAAAATAGTTGACGGGATCGGTAATAGTCTTAAACGTTTTGAACACTCACAAACACGTATAAAAACCATACGATCCGGTTGTAATAGCGTCACTGACAATCAACCAGTGACACATGTGTGCAAATGTTGAACTGCAAAACAAGCACTGTGGTTGAAGTAAAATAAAATGGTACTTAGTTTCCGGACACATCTGGCAAATCTTGATTTAATTGATTCATCAATTTAAAGAAAAATCCTCTCTTAAAACTAATTTTCCAAAAAAGGCTCTACTAGTTTTAATAAAGTTTTTAAATGTGACAGGGAAATGAATATTTTTACAGAAGAGTTAATTATTGTTGTTCTGTATTTCTGAACTTTATTCAAAATTTTGAAGAAATACAAAAATATTGACAAACATATAGGTAAATGCTTTAATTTTGTTTTATTTATCTTTTCCTTGATCACTAAATTCCTCTCTAAAAATGAGTTTATTAAGACTTCATTATTGCAATTGTGATCATAATAAAAAAAAAGTATTTTTTTCTTCAAAAGAACAAAAAAGTACTTCATATTACGTTTAATATGAAGTCAAAAATTATAAGAAAAATACAAGCACTAAAAATAAATACTTAATGAAAAAAAACATACATTTTTTTAGAAATCAAAATCATTTTGCATTTTTCACTCAAAAGCAACAAACTTTTTTTTTATTGTGCGCTTGTGTAAGTTTCTTTATTGTATGTGTACATATAATGATATACTGACATGTGAAAAACTAATATATATAATAAAATATACTTCGACACATAATAAGCAAAAAAGTTTTTCTTAACTTTTACTTTTTCAAATATATTTTTCCCTTTTCCGAAATTTTTTCTCTCCAATTTCTCTTCTTATCTTATCATGGTAATAGGATTGAAAATAAACGAAAAGCAACTGTACATTTTCAAAAACTACCCTGTTTAAAACTGCATCCATTATAAGTAATTGAAATTGATCGTACTAAGTGTCTAAAAATAGTTTTTCTGTTCAGAAAAAAAAAGAGTCTGAGATACTTTATACTCTGATTTTTAAATTATGAAAAATTACGAGCTGTTATTTATAAATGTTATTATTCATAATCAAATCAGCCATTACCAAACGGTACTATATGCAAATAAAATTAGTTGTTTAAAGTAATAACGCGTAAATTATTAGATGAAAATGAAAAATATCATGGAATAATTAAAGTGAAAAGTATGAAATTCTTTCTGGAAAAAGCTTTAGATTACATATGAAGGTGTTATGCTTATATTAATGCCCTACAATTTTACCTAGTAATTTAAAAAAGGCCCTTTATTCTTTTTGGATTTTAAATATATCCCTTTAAGACCCCCGAATTATTTTTATCTTCAAATATTAAATTCTTCTGGTAATTAATACTATATGGACCCCCAATGACATTGGAAAAAGTAATAAAAAAATTCCCCTGCCCCCCTGGAACGTAGACGGTACCCGAACGATCGTGCGGGTTGGGCGTTATCTGTGAAACAGGTCACCTCTGATATTTTACAAGTTATACATTTTAGCTCTAAGTTGATAGAAAAAACAATCTTAATTCTACTAAAATTGTTACAAATAAGGAAATTATTGATGTATAATTAACTCTTTTATTAATTTATTATTCATTTACTGTAAAAATCTTTTGTTTTGTTTTTGACAAGTATAAATAACCATTGCATTTTTCACAACATGTTTTCGAACTGCTTTCGTAGTTTACAAATCTGCACTTGTAAGGCCTTGAAATGTCAACAACACATCAAAAATGGCTATACATGTCAAACCTTTTATCATGGAATGGCCAGGATAAAAGCCATGACATGTATAGCAGGTGGATTATAACGCTTCGATCTTTTTTGCGAGTGGAGTTACAACACTGTTATCTTCATCATCAGTTAGAATACTTTTGTTAGTATGTGGAGAAGCTGATAACGCTTCAACTACCTCTAAATTAAATTTTAAGCGACCCATTTTGACTTTTAGAGGAATTTTATTCGATATTGCATCTTGTTTGCAACAGAAACCAAGAATTTGCAACAATTAAATTAATGTAATGAATGTGTTAAAGATGCTTTTATATTAATGGTAAAGAATGATCCAAAATTGTCTTTCCATTTCAAATATTCCCATGTATTTCTTCACTCTTCGCATCTGAACTTGATTCTCCTTCCAGTACACGCAATTCATGTTTTGTTCGCAGCATTGTCATCATCCGAGAGATCACTAAGTTCTGATCTAAGTTCAACTTGATTTATTCATCAATTGAAAAACTTCTTCTGAGAGAATTCTTCTCCTTTTAGACACCTGAAAAAGTTTTTGGTTAAAAGTTAACACGGTATTCCATGAAAAATAGTAAAATGTATATGAAAATTTTATTATTTAAAAATATATATATATTTAAACCACAATACACACACATACTACTCCGAAAAACCCAAATTTTGTTTTTTTGGTGGGAAGAGATATGGAGGTAGATATCTGTGGAGAGGATAAAAATGCCATACTCCTGAACAAATGTATAAAAAAGAAAATTTAATTGCAAAAAGAGAGAAAAAAAAAAAGGGACTCATTTATGGCAACCCCCAAGAAAATTTGGTATTAATTATATAACTATATATTTTATTTTTATGTAGGCTTTCATCAGAATTAAATTAATTATCAAACAGAAAAGAAAATTCGCATGCTAAGGACTTACCTTTACAGCTGCAAAGATTGTATCAACCCCAAAGATCTGTGGGGGAACGAAATCCCCCCAATAATACAAGCCACATTAATAGAGTATAATTAATATTTTTTCTATCTTACAATTATTTAAACATTAATACAAAATTTGAATCTAAGCAATTAAAAATATATTGATAATTTTACCTTTTTACGACAGATAAAAAGAAACGTGTTTTCGTTGTATTTGAAAACAAAGCTAGATTTGCCAGCTGAAAGTTAAACATTTACCACAACCATCGTCTGTTGATAAATAGTAACACTTAACACTTTTTGCAAACCGGCTGAATCGTTAGATTTACGATTTTCTTACATACGACTATTCCAGAAGCAAAAACGTATAAGAATATCTAACCCGCATCGATCGTGCGGGTTGAGTCTTAAAGGAATATAACGCTGCTTTTTGTATCGAATAGATTTAGCAGCAATTACGTAAAAACATACATTAAGAATATTTGTTTAATAATTGAAATTGATGATGCAATTAAAATTTACATTTCATCCTTTGTAGAATATTTTAATTCGAAAAAAAATGTTTTATTAAAATTTCAAAAACCTTAACATTTTTGGGGGCTCTATAGATAGACTCCTTGTGTGCCGACAAGTATAACATAAGGCCTACAAACGTAAGTCAATACTCAATCAATAATGACAGAAAGTTTCATGTTGAAGGATACAGGCACAAAAGGGAATCAAAAGGGAAAAGAAACAAGAACGGATACAAATACAATAAATACAGAACAAAATACAAGAGTGCTCACATGCAAATGGAGACATTCTGTAATTAAAATTATACAATAGGGAAGATTTGGAAACATGATCATAATAAGATTTTATAAATACAAATACTCAAAACATACATACACACAAATACATATGCACACTGCTATTTGTAAAAAATGCACTACCATGAAGGAATCATCAGAATTAAATGAAGTTTGCAGCAAATATCAATCATAGGATGTTACGTAAAATAGTAAAGTTTCAGAGTCACCATGCATGCGTAGCATGTGCAGCGACCTCTGAACTTATGCTAAAAACGTATAAATAGAAGGTTTTAGTGGAACTTTGAAAATAGTTAATGATTATTTGTTAGTGGAGAATACTTAGTGAGACCTAGGTATGCCTCCACGACGAAATAAGGAGACATTTTAACAGCTTATGGAGTTTGAACGGGGAAGGAGGCCTTCGAGAATTAGATTTTCCTATCACGCAATAGGAGCTCATGTGCAGCGGAATAGTTCCACAGTGATGCGAGTTTGGAAGCAGTGGACGACGAGCACCGAACAACTCGAAAAACTGGCAGTGGACAATAGATGGTGACGTCAGCACACGATGATAGACACCTGCTCCGCATGGCGGTGAATGACCGTACAGCTCCAGTCAGTTGGCAGCACATTGGTCTACTGTTACAGGTGTACTAATGTCGGCTTCGTCGGCTGCACCGTGGATTGCGTGCAAAGGTGCATTTATACAGGATTCCCCTCACGGCAAACCATCGTCTGCAATGGTCTCGCAAGCACAGAGCCTGACAAGCTGATTGGCACCAAGTTGTCTTTTCAGATGAATCACGCTTCAATTGTGGGAGCATGATGGCCGTATTCGTGTTAGACGCTATGCCAGTGAACACTGCCTTCCAGGGTGCGTTATCGAACGACATAGTGGCCTAACACCCTGAGTCATGGTTTGGAGTGCGATTTCATATCATGGATGATCCAATTTACTACGAATTGAGGGTAATCTCAATAGCAACAGGTACGTCCATGAAGTGCTACAGCCCGGAAGCCGTTCCCTTCCTTCAAGGCATCCCTGGAGCTATCTTTCAGCTGGATAATGCATGCCCATATGTTGCAAAGACTGTTCGAACATCTGTTCTAGTCCAACACATGCAACTTCTTCCTTCGCTGGTATGTCGCCTATTGAGCACGTGTAGGATTTGGTTGGTCGGCGTCTCGCTCGGAATCCGCGTCCTGCTTAGCTCCAAAAGACGAACTTTTGCTTCGCAAACAAGCAATATGGAATTCTCTTCCACAAGCAGACATTAAAAATCTGTTTGACTTCCATGCCACATCGTACAGCAGCACTTATTGCAGCGCGTTGTGACTACACCAAATACTGATTTCGGACACTTAATACTGTTTTTTTCCTTTGAAAATCTCGTCATTTATTTGTACTAATACAAGTTGTTTGTGCATTAAATTTCATTTAATTCTGATGATTCCTTCATGGTGTTGCATTTTTTACAAACAGCAGTTTACATATACACACACACATTTGTGATGTATACATGCTAATGCACACATATACAAATATATATATAAACGTACATTAAATGGTAGCAAACACCTAAAATTTACAATCTTAATAATGCGCGGGAAATTAATATTAATGGAACAAAAGTATGTAAAAGATGATTTGCTCTGAACAGAGGCAGATAAAGGAGGAGGCCACGCTATATTGTTCTTTTAGGCAATTGACCATACCTTAACATTAAACTCTGACATTCCTTAACTTCTAAAACTCTGAAATAAAAACGGTAAAATAGCAAAGAACATAAAAAAGTATTAAGAAAATTAGAATTTACTTTTATTATTAATAAATCTAAGATCTCACTAATATATTTTTACAAAAGATACTTTTCATAAAATCTGACTTTATGATTTTTGATCTGCATTGAATAAATAGTACTGGTGTTTTTTAATATCAAATATATAAACAAGGTAACAAAATATTAGATACAAAAAGAACTATTTACGGGACTTAGTGAATCCTTTTCTCGCAATTTCGCACATTTTAATATTCGGTTATATAAAAATCTTGAATAAGAATAAAGCATATGAACTAGAAAAAAATTTTCCTGTCTTTTACAGAATGACAACTTCACTCTGCCATGTAGATTCTTTAGGATTTAAACATCTTTTTGTTGACAAGAGTCTCATTTTGCATTACGTCTGTCGTCAACTTCATCGACATTACTCAACTCAACTCCGTTCTCATGAGCGACACCTAGTGGCTTGGAAGCGTTACCTGAAAAAACATCCAAATAACGTTCTTCGTCCTTCGGTAAGTTATTTTTTTTAGTATTAATATACTGCTATTAAATATATTTTGGATATTTTCTGGGTTTCTCGATTTATGGAGCTATTTTCTCAATCAGAAAATGAATAACACGTTGATTCCAATAAAAGATTATTACAAGAAAAGAAAGTTCATTTTTATAAGAACACCATTTTTTACAGGAATACTTATTTTGAATTAATGTAACATTTCACAATAAAAATCACTTATATAATTATTCCCCTCAGAAGAAAACCATTTTATAAACCTAGATGCAAAATTTAATTAATGTACTTAATCTCCAGGATTTATTTCAATTCCTACTATAAGTTTACAATCTCCTCTTAAATATCTTGTTCAAATTTTCAGCCGTTAATAAAATACATTTTAAAGCCCTCAATCGAATGAAACAATATACAACAACCGATGAGATAAACTCTTTTTAAGTGATACATGATCAAATACTGGCACAAATGATTGTGAACCTACTAATCCATGTACCCTCAAATACCATTATGGCAATTTTCTCGGGGATCACGTACCCCAATTAGTAGACCACTGTATTTATTAACCTAAAGTGGATTTCACAAAGGAATTTTTTCAATCTCTTAAAGAGGAACTTAAACCTTGCTTGTTTATACCAAATTCAGCAAAATTTTAAATATTTGTATTTATGAGCGTGTAAAAAACTTCAAAAAAGCAAAGTAAAAAATAAAACAACACATCTAAACAAGCTATAAAGTTTTCTGATAAGCGCGTAGTGATTGAATGTTTTCTCTACATTAACCTAAAGTTAGCTTCAAAACTAAAAGTAAAATTTTTTATGATTCGGGTACCAAATTAAGTACATTTGGTTGACTTATTTTCAGAAACTTTACTATAAACAAAACTTTATAATATATTTTATTTCAAAACTCTTTATGATTCACATTTACAATTAATTTTATTGCATTCCATTCAATATTTATAAACTTTATTCAAGCACATTTAAGAACATTTTTGAATATCTGAAACTTAATTAATGCTCTCTGAAAAAATATTAAAAGTACATTGTGAAACTTGATTGACAAAGCCATCGGAAGAGGAATTGTTGAAGCATTTTGAGAAATTTGAAAAGAACTCGTGAGAAAGGACCATAATCCCCTCTGAAAAAACCTAATACTATTCCTATCCTATTTTTAATTAAAAGTACGGTCCAGACAGAATACTGTTTTTTCTAAAATATACAACCTCTGACAATGAAGTTCAGTGAATGAAGTCAGAAAGGCCATTCTGGCAATACTGGCGAAACAAAATGCTGCACATGCGCAACGGCAGATGTTGACCATGTGTCCCCCCCCCCTCCGTTGTTCAGTTGAGCGTCGTTTGTGTTCCATGTAAGACTTGTTTTACAAAGTTCTTGTTCAGTGTGTTGGTTCTTAACTGAGACCAGGAAAATGAAGGAACAAAAAATCAATTTAAAGTTTTGTTTTGAGCTTGCCAAGACACCGAAAGAAACTTATGCGATGCTGGTACGTGTTCATGAAGATCAAGTACTTTCCATCAAATGTGTTTACGAGGGGTTCAACCGTTTTTGAGAATGCCGGGGAAGGGCTTCTGACAAAACCCGTAGCGGAAGTCCGGCAACCTCCGTCAGTGACGAAAACATTCAGAAAGTGAGAAAATTTAATCACTAAAGATCGTAGACTAATTGTGCGCATGATAGCTGATGAATTGCAGATTAACCGAAATCGCTCCCCTGAATTTAGGGATGAAAAAAACGTGGGGGATACATAGGGTACGACTTCATTACGCACAACAAGGTTCATGGTTTTTTGTTCATGATAATGTTCACCCTCACACAGCCAATATCATCATACAGTTCCTGGAAAAAAAGGGGGGTGCAAATTGAACATCCATCATACTCGCCAGATCTCAATCCTCCAGAATTCTTCCTATTCCCACGACTCGAACTCACTTTGAAAGGAAAGGGATTTGACGATATTCCTGACATCCAACGAAACGTGACGAGGCTTTTGAACTCCATCCCAAAAGACAACTTCTTGCAAAGTTTCCAGGACATGTATAGCAGATCTCAGGGTTGCATAGTTAAGGGAGGTGACTATTTCGAAGAACAGTAAGGAAACTTGCGTTAATGTTACAGGACTATTCACCGAACTTTATGGTTAGAGGTTGTATATTGACTTTCGTAAATAAGTTTCTTAACTTCTAAGTTAACTAAGTTAAACTTTTGTGTGCAAGAGTATTTTCTAGTTTATTAACATTTTAGAAAAATAAAGTTGTCTTTTAAATCTAGATTTTATAATTAAAGTAAATTTAAGAGTTTTCAAGTTCTGAAAGGAAAGTGCATTTTTGAGATTTTACAGATGACTGCTATTGTCACGAATCAGCATGAAATAAATATTTTAATTAACGATCAATCATTAGCAGATTTCATACATTTTTATTTTAGTTCATTATAATAACTTGCTTTTAAAATTGCTCAAAAAACTGAATTATGTCATTACAGTAAATGGATCTTCTTGTTTACAGAGCATCCAAATAAAAATAAATCTCTTAAGTGAGATTAATTGGAGTTAAAGCGTTATAATATAGCAGATGCTGTTGACAGGGTGAGAGCTTAAGCAAACGCACACTTTAAAAAGTGATTAGTGACGGTATTAATATATATCTTCAAAGGGCAAAGTTGAAAATGCTTATCAAAAAAATGATTGAATATCAAATTTTATATATCTGTATAGTGAAAAAAAAATGAAAAAAATTCATAACTTCTTCTTTCAACTATTGTTTTCTTTTGTAATTGATCAGAGTCTTTCATAGAATAAATTTACTGTTTCAAATATATTTTTTTGCTGCTATTTGAACTATCATCTTATGTTATCCTCATTCAAAGGATTTAATAAAAATACTTTTTATTTCCCGTTTACAAATTTAATAAAAGTATATTTTATCAGGTAACATACTTTTCCTAACAGAGGTACTTAATACTAGTCGTTTACTTCATGATGTTGTAAGATACTGTTTATATATATACTAATTATCATAAATTGAGGAAAAATCACAAAAATGACGTTAACTCAAAAAGTTTTGCATTGAATAGTTAATGAAACTTATACACATTGTACAACACATAGGAAGGTATACAATAGCATAAAAATAAATCTCCAGACAATTATGGTGTTATATAAATTAGCATATGTATACAATGAGCAAATCTAATGTATCAATTTAGTATAGGAAAAGTACTTTTAATATGTGGTATGATTCACACCCCGAGAAGCAATACAGCATATGCAGCGATGTGTGAGGCTCTCAATTATGTGATCTACTAATTCTGTAGGAAGTATGAACCATTGCTCTTCCAAGGCAGTTGAAAGCGTGGCTATGGTCCTAGAGGAGGAATTGAGAGCAGTGACGGGTAGTACTAAAGCATCCCAAACATGTTCGATAAGGCTAAGCTCCGGTGATTTACCTGGACACTGCATGCGCTGAATTGTTTCCTGCTCAAGATAAGCATCCATAATGCGAGTCTTGTGTGGTCTTGCATTATCATCCTGTAGCACGAAAACCTCACCTATTGCCCCGGCATAAGGGAGCAAAGCGGCATTCAAGATGTCATCTCTAATGATGTAAGCATTAACATTTCCACGAGATTAACATTTCCACGAAGGTCTGTGCGTCTGCCCAAAGAGACACCACCCCAAACACAGACACTGCCTGATCCATATACATCTCTTTCAAGGATATGACATGGAGGGAAATGAGTTCCAGATTCTCTCCAAATGAAAATATGCCTACTATCACTTTCAAAGCTAAACCTAGACTCATCCATAAAGAGAAAAACCTCACGCATCCAGTGGACATGTTGATGTGCCCACTGCAAACGTTCCCACCTACTGCGTGAGGTGAGCGGGACGCAAATGGCTGGTCTCATTGCATAAAGACCACATTCGTGAAGCCTTTAACGCATGGTTGACCTTGATAACAACCATCCGAATTTTTCAGTGAGGGAGGATATGAGTTCCACCGGAGTTGTTTTTTTATTTCTTCGTTATAACAAATATTGATCATCGGTACTCGTGATAGCGCGTGGCCGTCCTTGGCTGAACCTTCTATATGCCGAATCTGGGGCACTTCTATCTGCCTTTATCCTGCTTTTGGTCTCCCGATTGTTCTCCATCGCAATTCTTAGGTCAAATGATGCTTGGGGATCATTGTTACAATTTCACTATACAAGATTTATAATCTCAGACACTCAGTGACAATTGGCGCTTTGCTCTGAGATATCCATTTTTCTGCTTTTTGTAAATGACGTATTCTGACTGCATCACCGCTATTTTGCATAATGTAATATCGTTCAGCTCCTTTTACTTATCAACATATTAGATTTCAGTGAGATTGGCTTATTTTTGGGCGAGTTATTGCTATTTTTGTGATGACTTTTCCTTAATTTATGATAACCAATGTAAATTATTGATACCTAAGCTCCTGCATTAAGCTTTCAATTGTATTGAAAAACATTCTTAAAGATCTCACCTCTTGATTTAAAAATGATGACTTGAATTTCTAAAATGGCACGTATAATTATCTTTCACGATATCCGAAACTGAAAAATTAGCGGACCTCTACTCACAACAAATAGATATACTTGCCAAGTTTCAAATCGGTGGGTCTAATAGCTCGAAAACGGGAATATTTTTCATCTATAACGCTCTGAACCCACCCCTCTTAGGAGTCTATTTCCCTAATACTCGTTCGTAGCGGATTTCTTCTTCACGAAAAACCATGCTTACCAAATTATTTTACTGCGATATAAATAAAATATAATCCAAGTAATTGCTACCCTTTGAAAGTTACCTCAATGCTAGTGGTCCAAAGATTCAAAATTTGCAATACATTGAAATTTTTGCGTCATTATTTATAGCATTTCGGGCTTCTTATTTTACACGGAGACGAATTTTTCACTTCTTATCCTTTATCGAATTACTGAATCTGCGTGGGGATCACGACCTTACTATAGCACACCACGATAAGTTCCCAAAAGGAAATTATGATCTAGACGGTGGCAACTCCTTTGATAGCCGGACCCCTTAGGTAGTCATTTTCAGCACACATAGCACAGTGGCTCATAGATGACATTCTATGACTGGTTTTGTTGAAGTCCTGTTGCGACACTCCGAACTTACTTATCATCAAGAAAATGCCCAACACAGCATGAATTGTCTTCCAGCTTGCCAATACTCCTTTTGCCAGTTAGAACACCTGATCTCTCTCTCATAGATTACATTTGAGACATTATACGAATGTCATTACAGACACCTTGGATTTTTGATGATTTAGCTTTACAAGGGGAGATAATTTGACAGAATTCCCCAGGACATCATCCGGGAGCTTTTATCAGTCTATGACACTTCGAGTAACAGCTTGCACCCAAGTCAGAGGTGGACTAACACCTTGTTGACTTCTTCCCTCTGTAACGGTAAAGCTCTGAAATAAATCACTCTATTGTTCTGAAAATGTATTCGGTTTTTTTCTCCCCTTTCTTCTATTTTTGTGTTTTTCATTCTCTAATTTTTATCGCAGTCGAACAACACCTTCTTACCGCTTCTACTTTTTTTAATAGTAAATGTGAGCATACACGAGTGCGTGCGTGCGTGCGCGTGGGCGTGTGTGTAAAAAAAATTCATTAATAAGGAATATTCATTTAAGAAAGTGAGTAAAAAACGGCAGACTAATGTTCTTTTTCTATTTTTAATTTAGTCTTCTATATAAAATATAATGGGATAAAAGTCTATTAATCAGATAGCTCTAATTTCAGCATTATAATATCACATTTATTTTTAGCACCTTGCATGTAGCCACCAAAAAGAGATATTTTTTGTCTCTTAAATGAAACGGTCAAGGATGGAAAATGTGCTATTTCTGAACATTTAGCGTTGATTACAGTCGAGATATAGGTTATACACATTGGTGAAATACGCCCTAGACTCTGGCAGAATACCAATATCGATATTAAAAGCGCAAATTAAATGCTAAGAATAATTTAAGTAGACAATGAGCATGAAAAAAAAATACTTTCTCGACTTTTAGTTCGGAAGAAATATGCGAAATTGTAGAAAAAAAACTCTAGTGGATAAACCCATTGATACTTATAAATGAATTGATTCGAATATATCTATACGAATTTCAGTATAGTTTACCAACATAACTGTTATATTGATGTTTATTAATTAAAACATTTTATCAACTAAGAAACATATTAGTAATTTCGATATTTAATTAGTAAATGTAAACAAGATCCTAAATTCAACTTACCCATCAGTAATGGAATGACAACAGTAAATATAAAGTTTTTTTTTAATTATATGCAGATCAGAATCATAACTTCACTTGATTTTACAAATTAATCATTTTTCTGCACTATTTCTCTGAAAACTGAACTTATATTTCAGTTAAAAACAACTTTCTTTTCTGAAGAGAATTTGATAACATCCATTAGATATATATACATATAGATTTATTTTTTTAAAAAAATCTATTTACAGTATTAGTTTTAAATCCAAAAGTTCAGATCTTCTTAAATCAACTTCTGTGCAAGCTATGTGCGATCTTTTTCACTTTGGGAAAACAAGGGCATTTTTTGTTGCTGGGGATTTAAAAAAAAAAGGATTTTGCAATTCTGTATATAAAGTTCTTATCAATTTTTTAAGTATTAATTTAATTAAAAATCTCAAATAATTCTCAAAGTTCTCTTAAATATACATTTCAGCAGCAGAAAAGGTAACAAACTTCGAATAGTCATTTTATAGATGTGAGGATATCAACTACACCCAACTCATTTAGTTCAGTTTATTATTATTATTATTATTTTGCAATTTTCGGTTTTACCGGCGCAAATCGCGCCAAGGCGTTATTGGTGACAACACACAACATACACGTAAAAAATATCATTAAATATTTGTTTTCATGGGTTTTTCATCCATTTTTGATGTATTATGAAACAAACGTTACTGATATGTAAAACCAAGTATTGTTTCGAAAATGAGGTGTTAAAAGAATACCAGAGGGAATATTCCATTTGCCGTCTGTTGTATCATTTTTGGAGACTTTATAGTTTGAGCTGGCGAAACGGAAAAGTATCTTTTTTTATTACTTATTTATTTAATTTACAAACTTTATATTTCCTAAAAAAAAATCTTAACTCCGATTGCTTATAGAAATTACTAATAATACAATGTTATATCTGATATATGTCTTAACCGTAAGTTTTATTTAAATATTCTAAAATAAATATTTTTAGACAGCATGAAGTGATTAAAAAAGAAAGATATATCGTAAATTGCAGGTTGGCTATCGTAAAAAATAACGGAAAATAATATATAATCGCCTCTTTCCAATTAAAAACTATTCAGGATTTATTTTAAATATATTTATGTTGTTTTACAACATTATGATATTTTTTTGTTGCATTAATTATTTTAGAAATATCCAGATGTCGTTTTATGCGAATCAAAAGCATTTTAAGTTATCAAAAACATCTATAATTTTATTAGATTATTAACACAAAATAAATTTCAAATTTGGTGTACAGAAATATTTTAAAAGTCACGTTTGAAAGAAGTGTGTAAACTTATATTTTTGTGTTGAGAAATATAATTTTCGTGATTTTATATGTACTGTTTGTTAATTCCTAAAACAGAAGAAACTTTTAATTCCTTGCTTTTGATTGTGCTGACATCTAGTGTAAAAAAGTGAAACTAATGTCTTTACTTTCAGTAAATTATAAATTAAAATAGCTTCAAATATTTTAAATTATAGAGGTTTAATACTTTTAAGAAAAACTATTTTTAAAATAAAGAAATATTTAATTTATTTTATAAGAGTAACAAAAATATGTCACTAAAACTTTTTTTTTCACATAGGCTGAACTGAAAACTTTAGTTCGTGGTGGAGTTCCGGAACAATTGCGAAGGAGAGTATGGAGCGCTCTCTATCGGATGAAAATACAAGATGTTAGAGAATCGAAAGGCCCGAAGTATTTTGAAAAATTATGTAGTGCAGCTGCAGAAGCTGAGGTATTCTCAAAATAAAATTTATTTTTAAATATCTTTTTGATGTTATTAATGAAATGGATTGATCAATAAATGTGTTGCAATTTAAAGGTTTACTCAAAATTTACTGTCAATTATTAGTATTACAAATGACGGGAGAATTTAAATTGAATGTGTAAAATGTATTTATATATTTATAAATTTCTTAAGAATTTTAAGAAATACATATTATATGGCAACACTTAAGTTATTTTCATAGAATTCCATCTAATTTGGCTAAAATATTTTAGGATTTATAAAAATATATCAGATTTCTTAAGAACATAATAAATAGAATGATTTAAAGTTTTAGAACAATTAAAAGCTTCTTTTGTGCAACCATAACAATTACTGAGAAATCAAAGATTCTATAAAAATAAAAGTTTTTTCTTAAATTTGAAAATGTATATATAAATTATGAAAATATCTCCCGGAAAATGCCGTTCCTGAAAATTTAAGTAATTTTACTTTTGATGAGTCCGAATATTTTAAAGATAAAACGATTGATGTAATAACAAATGGTTTATTACCTCTAAATCAAAACAATTATATATATATATATATATATATTATGTTAAAAATTCTCTTAATTGGGTGATCTCTGGCACAAATATATACTAGAATTTTACTCTCACTGTTGTTCATTCAAGGATAATAATTAAATTTAATGTTGTTATTTTTAAGAATAAGCCGAAATTGCAATTTTTATATTTTATTGCCCTTTTTTTCTGAAATATCTTTTTACCTTTATTTAACAATTCTGCCTCTTTCCCTTGTTCATTATAAAGTAACAGGTTATACAGGGTGTTGCCCAATTCGGCTGACAAATACAGAGGGGTGATGATTCAGTATTGGGATGGCAAATCACCATCGAACATGGGGTTGTAAACCACGTTTAGTCGGTGACAATCACGATAATAGTAACCTGGGGGAGAACGTGAAGCGGGAATGGGGCCAAACGAATGGGGGACAAATATTGCCCGTACGCCTCAATAGTGCAAGATGCCTTGTTTTTCTCGACGTCCCCCGGGGTTGCTGCAAGGAATCCCGGACACGTCCCCAAAAACGTGGTTCATGCACGATGATGATCAGCACATTTTCGACGAAGTGCCAAACCACCCCCCCTTGCTGCATATCTCAACAGGTGGATTGAACGTGGTGAACCTATCGCTTGGCCACCATCCTCCCCGGACCTCGATCCCTTGGATTGTTTTTCTGGGGCCCGTTAAAACGGATATGAAACTCAGATGGCTACAGTCAATGATCGTCGTCGCTTCATCTGGCTTTGCCAGCACAGCGAACTTGTTTGAACGCGTCCGACAAGTCTTCGTCTGTCGACGTCGGGTGTGTTATGACCTGAGCGCCCGCAACTTTGAGCAATTCCTGTGACAATCGTAGTTGGGTTTTTGACGTCAAGCTGTGATGCGTTCGTATTGTAAACATGATTTCCGTCTAATAAATGTATTTCTTATCTCTTATTGCTCCTTTTCATTAATATAGACATCACACCAATCACAAAATTTTGTGAATTACTATGACTAAACGTGGTTTATGATCCCATATTCTATCGTGGTTATTCTTCCCCATGCTGCCTACTATTACCCATTTGAATTTGTCGATCGAATTCGGAAACACCCTGCATAAAACATAAATGTTATGAGTAGAAAAAAAATTTTTAAGTATGAAAAGATATATTAACTGTGCAATATGTATAATCATTGTTATACGATCAACAATCTTAGAGCAATTTAATTTTTTAAAAAATCTCGTTTGTCAATCTCGTTATTTAAATTTGTTATGGGATAAGTTCAATGAAATTGGAATATAAAAATAAAATAATGCGTGAATTTTAGTGTGTCGGACACAATTTCATTGGGTCATGTTTTTTTTCTTTCAAACATAAAAAAAAAGAAAAATGTCTAAAATTATCTTCCTTTTTATTATTATGAGTCCGGTTTCTAGTGACGGCATCAAGTGAATTTAACTTTGTCCATATGGGAAAAATTTTTAATCTATTTTCAATCGAATTATTTATAATTTAATTTTCATGTATGTTAATATATTTTAACATTTTTTAGATACCTGAGAATCATAAACGAAATTTCCCCTTGGGCTTACTTAGAACTATGCAAAAATATCCATTTTTTGGAAAGAAATGCTGAAGGGGTAAGTATATGTGTTACCGTTAAAATGTATAATTTGTTCTTTTTAGAATAACTATATATATAGGTATTTCATGAATTAACTATATATATATCAAGTTTGTTAAAGTATAAAATAGATTAAAAATTTCATATTTTACCTAGTTTTTGAAAAACAATGATAGACCGTTAAAAAAAAAAAATAAACAATTTCATAGTTTTTTTACGAATTTTTTATCATGAATAAAAAACCTCTTCAAAATACATTTTATCCCAAAGGGATTTTTTGAAAAAAAAAAAAAAAATACCAATATAATTTCTTATTACTCATATTGCAAAATCAGTTAAACAGAAAGGAAAAAAAGATATTTTTGCGTCTTTTTACTGGAAAAATTTAATTTTTTCTACCCCTTAAACCTTAAGGATTCATACTGTACTCTTCAATTAATTTTACACACACACACACAAATGGGAAAAAAAACAGTTTTTTCTAAAAAACCTTATTTTTATCATCATATACCTTAAATCAGGGATTCCCGGTGGTCTATATGGACCCCAGGGTCATGACGACTTACAAGGGATCTACCCAACGAAAAAATAAATTGGGGCCCATGAAGAGTAAAAGGGGTCTACAATAGCATCATCTATAGATGTTTTTTTTTTTACAGGGGTTAAATATTTCGGACGTGTTTACACTTTTTTTTTTTCAACTTTCTCCCCTTCCGGGTGGGGTCACAACAGGCATTCCCAACCCCACAGGATGTCCCCTGGGCTAGACTAACAAAAAGGAGAAGGGGAGTTTTTTGGGGAAAAAGGGGACACAGTAGATGTTTTTTTTTTACCCAGTGTTACTTTTAAAATAAATAGTTGGATTTCAACCATAAAAAAATCATTTTTAAAAATATTGGCCCTTTAAATAAGTACACAGTTATCTTTTATAATTTAAAGCGAAATAGTCCGGTTATTATGTTTTTAATTATTTTGTTGTATTTTTTTTTAAAAGTAATTTTAAAAATTTCAAAGATAACTTTGTTTTCTCTTTAAATAAATCAAATATATTGAAGACCTGATAAACCAAAAAGTAATTTCGAAAGAAAAAAACAGAGAAAAATATATACAACCAATCGGTTCGACTTTCAATTTATAGAAAAAACAGATAATAAAGCTTTTGCACCTTGTGGTGGTGCCTTTTTTTTTACAAAAAATTAAAATGCGGGCTAAAATTTTGACCCTACTGCTTTAAAAAAATCTGTGCAACTGATATTTTAATTTCAGTAATGTAAAAAAACGTGTATTTTTCATCAATTACTCCTTCCCCGGAAGTCCACTGACTGTAGAAAGGCTTGTGTTTGATAAGTTTTTTTTGCATTTTTTTGAGACTGTTTTTTATTTTTTGGTTTTTAAAAAGGTAAAATTTTTAAAATGAAATTTAATCAAGCGGAAAAACAGCTTTTCCTACTTAATAGTTTTGTTTAGTAAATTTAATGATGTTGTTGAGTTATAAGGCGATAGCAAATTTATTGAATCCATCATTTAATTTAGCCCAGAATTAAGCTAAGGGGCAAAATATCGGACGGGGGGTGAATTTTTTCAGTTTTTCAATTTTCCAGAAAAACTGGCAAAGATTACTTTTTAAACCCTACATTCAGCATTTCAATGCTCTCTGTTGAATTTAAAATTGGGTTTTAAAAAGATATTGTGATTATTTTTAAACCACTGATTAATTAATACATATGGGGACATTGAAAAATATCTTTTACAAGAGGAACAAAATTGGTAATACAAACGAAGAACTTAAAATACGGGAAAAAAGGATTCAGAAATTTGGCTTTAAAAAAAACACACCTCTTACTTATCCCATATTTTTTATAATATCCGAGAAAAAAATTGCTTTTTTATCCTTGTACCTAGTGGAAAGAGTTTTCAACGTGGTTGTCAATCTCCCAACGAAAAAAATTGACTGGGCATTACTAACCTAGGAGATTCAAGACAAACCTGACAAATTGATAAAGGCAAAAATTGTTTTGCCATCAATATCCATCCATTAAAAGCATTTGTTTTATGTAACAAATTTTTGGGTTTTCATTCAATCGGGGTTTTCATTCAATTAACAAACGTTTAAAATTAACATTAGTTTTTTATGCTTTAAAGTTGATGAATTTAAAAAAATTTAATATTAAAAACAGAGGGCACCCCAAACCTGAAAACATGACAAGGGGGCAATGGGAAAGAAAAGTTTGGGGAAAAAAGCCTTAAATAGACGAAAAAATCAGTATATTAGTACAAATTTTTCTTCCCCTTTAGCAAAAATGCCTTTTTAACCCCTTTTGGCATTGACTTCCTACAGTAGCGTTCTTGATTTCATCATCTTCGAAACACAATACTATAGCCCTTTTTATCATTTGCTTTGTTGTCGTACTATTCATCTTAGTGAAACGATTCTTGAGAATATGCCATCAGTTTTGAATAGGATTTAAGTCTGAGGAATTTTTAAGCCAATCGAGCGCTTTTATTTTACTTTTCGTATAGAAGTATGGACTATTTTCTAATTGTGACCAGGAACCTAGTCATGTTGAAATGTTCCATCAAATGTTTCCATCGATGGAACAATCCTACTACATAATACACTGGTGTGCAAAACTTAAGCAACAATGTAAAAATTTAGCGGATAGCCATGAAATTGCAAAAAAGGAGGTCTGGAGATCAGTAGAGGGAACACGAGTCAGTAGAAACGTCATGCGTATGCAAATATCAGGAACAAAACGTCAGAAGCGATGTGAGCGTACGCAAAACGCGTGATGTCGACGCGCGCTGCTCAACAGTAGAATGAAATGAAGGACGGAGACGCAATTCACCATATTCTCTGCAAGTGCCAGTGAGTCAGTTCGTGAAATATGGCTAGAAGAAATCATCTGGATGACTTCACCGTGGAAGAATGATCGGAAGCTGGAGGAGGGCGTACTGTCACCGGTGTACTGCAGAGTTCGGAATCACAAAGTGTCGTTTCGCGCGCTTGGAAAGCGTTTCAAACCACAGGTACAGCTGTTAGAAAGGTTGGTGTGGCCGCGGGGACGACAACTGCAGGGGGTGACCGATATATCATCCTGCAGGCGAAAAAAGTTTGACAGCAGTCAGCAAAACGCCATTGCTCAGAAACCCCTGTACAGGGAACAGGTCGACAAGTGTAGCGGTTTACTGTGGCCAGACGCCTTCACAAGGGCCTGTTCACCCGCCGTCCTGAACGCTGCCTCCCGTTGAAAGATGGGAACCGAAGCCACCGTTTACAGTGGGACAGAGGCACAAAACTGGACAACTGATCAATGGGTCGTGTTCTCTTTACGGGTGAGTCGGTTCAGTACCGAAGCGATTCTCAACGCCTTTGATTTGGAGAGGATCCGGGACGGTTTTATCCCAGTAACATCAAGGAAAAACATCGTTACGGTGGTCCTGGAGTTCTTGTCTGGGTTGGCATTATGCTGAACAGCGGAACTGAGCTTCCCATTTTCGACAGAGGGTCTGAACGGGGATCGCTATTGTGAGGAGGTACTTTTCCCCACCCCGATTTTTTCCGGGTGCCTTGGCCCAGACCATCTTTTTTGGGACAATCCCTGCCACACCCCGCCCCTTTTTTGTTTGAGGAGCTGCTGGAAAGTGAAGATATACCGAATGGTTTGGCCAGCTTGTCCCAGATTTAAATCCCATCAAACATTTTGGGGGAGTTTTGGGGGAACATTGCCACACGCTCACTCACCCGGGAGTACAACCAACAACTCAAACAGATGTTGTTGGGGGAATGGCACCCCTACCTCAAAATGTTACCAGCTGGTTCTGAGTATGCGGGACGGTCAAAGCAACCATTGTATGGGGGGGGTAATACCATATTGGGAACATCTGCTTGTTGTTCTTCCTTTTGGGAAAAAGAAATCATGAGTCACTTTACTATCGTTCAAAAAAAGCTTTTTTTTGTTTGTTTCCCAGCCGTATGCGTTGTTTTCCCTTTTTCCATCGCCGATGCTTTCGTCACCCTTTTACGTACTAATACTCTACCTCATTTCAAATTTTGCCTCAGATGTTTTTTTTGGGAGTTTGGCAATAAACCCACCTTTTGCTTAATTTTTGCACACCACTGTATTTCGAAATTTTTGACAGAATTCATCATGTATTTAAGGGGAAACAAATTCCAAGACTTTTTGGTAAAAAACCCTAAACATCTGTTAAAGGGTGTTTTACATTCTTTGGATATGACCCGGGAAAAAAGTTTCAACTTCGTCTAACAACACTTGATTTATATCCTGCAAAAAAAAGCACACCAAAATCACCTTCTTCCAGTCCTCAGTCCAGGTCGGTATTTTTGGCCCATGCTAAGCTTTTTTTCATCTTTTCTTTTTAGAAATAGTTTTTTTCTTTTTGGACAAAGCCACCTTCCAAAAGCCTTTTCTTGTAGTTGGGTACTCATTTCAGCACCATTCCAAATCCTTCAAGGTCTATGCTTGTCTTTTTTGGGATTTATTTTTTCTTCTTATTAAAATTTTTATAAATTTTTGGGGGAGTTTTCCCTTACCCCATTTTTTTTTTTCAAAAGAGATGATCCAAATTTTGAAATGTTTTTAAAACACTTAACTCGATCACACCAACTTAGTTAACCCCCTCACAATCGTAGGGGAATGTTTCTTGGGAGCGATTTATTTTTGAAGGGTTCCTGGGGAAAAATATCCATCTTTGAACAAGTAAAAGAAAAAGTCTTTTACAGAAAAAAATTTAAATTCCAACCCCACTGAAAAGCTCTCAGTTAAATCTGATACATTAAAAAAGAATAAATTATAGTCAAATTTATCTTTACACTACCAAAAAGGGAGATATATGGAACTAGGTTTCAAACAATCACTAGTAATCACTACCAACTCAAACAAGAAAAACATGTTCTCCCCCAAATTTAAATTTGAACAGTATGAATGCTAGAGTAACCCAAAAGTCCTTTTTTGCTGTTTAAAACTTTTACCCTATCAAAGTTAATTATTTTTCGGTAAGGAAGAACTTTTTTCCTTTGCCAATGCTTATTTAATAAAGATTTAAATCTCCACTAAATTTTTCTTATTTACGGGGTTTGGGCTCCCCTTTCTGAGAAGTAAAAGGGTTGAAAATTAGTGGCAAAGACATATATATATATATATATATATAACATAAATACACCACCTGAATTCTACGTCTAAAAGCAACGAAATGAAGGGCACACACACAAACGTCATTGCAAATCAACTAAAAACGGTCCAAAACTGATTAAAAGCAAATAAAATCAGTTCAAAAAAACTTTCGAGTGAGGCGTTTCATACTACAACGATCAAGTAGTCGTTTTCTTAGAATATTTAGTTAAATTGTGAATTCAATAAAATTTTTATATTTAACTTAGTGCCCCCCCCTTTTCATCGCCGCGGGGGCCCGGGCACGTTGGGTTTTTCCCCGCGGGCCCCCTGAGGGGGAAAGTTGATTTTTTTATTTTTGACTGTTTTGATTTAAAATTTTTAAATTTTAATTGGTATTTAATCCCCGAATAAAAAAGCTACACCAAAAAAAAAATATAAATTTATTTAAAAGGAATATAAAGTGATTTCTAAAAAGTAGCCCCCAAAACCCCAAAAAATTAATTAACAAAAACCCAATTTTAAAAAATTTTTTGCGGACCCGGGAGTTTTGATCCCAAAAACCGGGGGTTGGAGACCACTGTTTAACTGACTTGTCCCCCGCTTTTCGATAACTGAATATTTCTGAAATATTCAGTTATTCAAAAAACGTTTCACACTTAATGGTATACATATAAATAAACTGTTCAACTCATATGTTCCTTTTAATTTTTATGTTTTTTAAACCCCTTTTTCAAATGCAAGGACTATTTTACCGGATCCCTTTTAATCTTAAATTAGAAAAAAAAATTTTAGTTATTACTTTATTCTCTTGATTTTTTCACCTGTGTTGACCTTTGATGGGAGTTTTGAGCAGGGCCCCTTTTTGCTTAATTTTTTTTTAAAAATGGGAAATTTACATACTCTTTGTAATATTTTTAAAAAAAAAGAATTTTTTTTTTTATCTAGTTTTAGTCCATCAAGTAACATAAGTAAATATTCATTTGAAAAAAAGGAAAGATTAAAAAAATTTTTGATATAATCTTCATTTTTTTTTTTTTTCCTATTACCTTTTAAAAATTTTAAAAAGTATAATCTCGGAAAAATTCTATATAAATTTTAAATAATGCTTTTTGAGAAGATTTTTTAGATGTATTTTTTCTCAGTTTTTCTATTCTAAATGACTTAGAAGTATTCTTTCTTCAGTTTTAATTCCCAATTTTAAAAGTATTCGAAATTAGAAAAAAATTAAAAACTCGCTATAATTACTTGTTTTAAAAAACATGTCTTTAAAATTTTCCAATTGTTTTTGGGTCTTTTCCCCTAAAATGTTCCTAATTTTATAATATTACTTTTTTTACTTCTGCTGGAATGTTTTTATTGATGTTTCCGAATTAACATTATTTTGAATGATGCAGAAATAAAACTCTGTTTTATCTTCTCTAATATTTTTCTGCAGACTTTATACTGTAACAAAACCCCCGGAATTTATTTATTTATTTTATTATTGAATGAAACGAATATGTGTTCACATGGAATGATTGTTTATTACCGGTGAGAAAAGTAATCAAAATTATTCAAATATATTTTTACATGAGCAATGGTTGAACAACAATTTTAAATTTTTTCGGGGCCCCCATTCCCCGGAAACCTTAGGGTCGATAACCCCGGGCTGAGTAACTCGACTACCCCGCAGGTCGAGAAAAAAAAGGGGCAGTCGGCTTTACATTTCCCGATTTCCATTAGTGAAAACACTATGCTTTCAAAAATCACTTTTTTTTTTTTATATAAAATATTTTTTTGGGGAGTTTATATATATTTTCTTTTTGTATTTCAACAAACAATACAAAAATACAGTACAATAGTTTCATAGGAAACACACTCATTATTTTTTCCCCCCTTCTAATAGCCCGGGATTTTCACAAACTCACCCTTTTTAGCGGGGCTCTGTTGTGTTAGATGAAAGAATCTTATTACTATAATTATATTGAAAGTTCTTTCTGGATTAGTATTCATACCTTCCTTGACAGTTATTATCGGTAAAGGTGCAATTTTGTAGCACATTCACAAAAGAGGAAACGACATCTTAGTTATTCTTTCAAATATCACACCCCATGCGGCCCGCGGGGCCGAAATTGATATCACGTTTTTGAGATTCCATAACTATTTCTATTATATAGAAATTAAATATCACATTGTGTGCGTGTGTGTGTGCCACTGTCATACTACGCTTAAGAAAAATATTTCTTTATTTTATATACCTTGAAATTTATTTAAGGGAATATGGTATGATTTACGCAAAAATTTTTAATTTAAGGATTTTCAAAAACATTTTGTTGCCTCCTATGTTTGATACCATGAAAACAGATTTTGTGCTAAAATTTCATAAAAAAATAGCCCTTCAATTTTTTAAGGAAAAAACTTAAATTTGTGAAGTATTTAAAACGCTTTTCCCTCCTAGAAAAATTACTACACGCATAAAATTTTTGTGTGATTTACAAGTACATCAAACTATGTACAACAAAAGTTAGTATGGTTTTTGCGATAATATAATTGGCATTCGTACAATACTTCTTTTTATGAATGCTTATTGAAAATTCCTTTAAAAATGTATAAATTCTGAGTTCAATTATTTTTTAAAAGAATGTATTGCTTTGATTCAAAAATGCATACCAACTTTTGTTACATGTATTATTAGCAATAGGTAAAAAATATTTCAAAGCATTAGGGACAATAGAAAAAAATACTTAGCATTTTAAATGAAGACAAACTAGTTATTTTATCTTTCTGAGATACGTAAGCTTCAAGTTTTGATTTGCCATAGGAATGTGAATAAAAACGAACGTAAAAGCTATCGTAATTCTTCGTTTTTTAAGTTTAGAGCTTTCAAGTTTTGTGAGATTATAGAAAAATATGTAAAGAATAATTTAGGTTAAAAAATTATATATATATATATATTACCGATTTTTGTCATTTGAATCGTACTGTGTCCCCTTAAACAGTATGCATCTTACCGTTTCAAATTTTCGGAATTAACTTTCTAAATTTTGATATTGTGAAGTATTTCTTTTTTGAAATTTGTACCACATTTGATTAATTTTCTGTTACGTATTTTTCATGCAGATTCAAAAACTGCAATCTGTGTTACATGCATTTTGCTTGCATAATCCCAAACTAGGATATTGCCAAGGCATGAATTTCCTGGTTGGTATGATGCTGCTCTTTGTGGATGCTGAGGATGCATTTTGGTGAGTTTATTTTTTCCCCCAGACCTAGGTAAAGCAATTCAAAATTTCAATCAGCTGAAAGCAGTTTCTTAAAAAAAATCAGAATAATTCAATGGAATATTAATTTTAAAAACCTGTCAATTGTTACTCTTAATGCAGATTAAAAAAAAGTTAATTAATCGTATATTTTTTTTCTTTCTCTAATGGGCTGCATGTTGCAAAGCCTTTGCAGACACGGCAAGTCCCAAAATGTTAAAGCCATTCCATGGTGGCACCATCTAGTGGTAGCTCTCGCTATCAAATTTCGATGCTTGAAATAAATTCAATGCTGAATATTACCATGATTTTAATTTTACCGAGAGTACCTGACCCAAACTGATATACTCAAGAGATCTTTTACATGCAACATAATCATATGGCATGCGTGCCTACGATTTTCGCATCCAGGAAACTCATCGAATCCAGTCGGGATCGAAAGCGCAACCTAGAACTTACGAAGCGGAACGCTACCTTTAAGCCACCTAGCTGAATTATTCGTATACTTAACTTCCAATATTTATAAAAAATTATTATGAAATAATCTCGAGTTAAATAGATAATTTATCAGGGAAAATGCTTAAGACTAAAGAGTTATCCGGGAATATACTGTAAACATTTTTTTTTTGGCCTTTTTAATCTAAAATGTGTAAGGTATTATAAGTTTATTTTTGTAGTTTCTAGTAAGCTTGTTTTCTCCATTAAGCCATTAGTAAATTATCAACATTAAAAATTAACTCGAACAATGTGTCTGCAATTCTGTTTAAAAAAATAATTTGTAGAAATGTTCCTAAAATATGTCCATATTGAGTAAAAATAGGTAACATTTGTCTAAAATCAATTTTTATTGATATTTAGAAAATTTTTACATATATCTATTATTTTATATATATTTATATTTATTATTTTTATTTATTCTTTACTCTTTTAAAACTAATCTTAATTTAATTTGTGGTCTCTCTCTATATAGGATAAAACATGAAATAATAAACACGTGTTTAACAAAGCTTTAAAACCACTGAATTTAAATTAAATAAATAAATGACAGAACTATGGTTGGAATGAAAAGTTAAAATTTTGACGTTCTGATAAATTTAAATTGTTAACAAGTTCATCAAATTAAGAAAAAGTGAAAATAATTTATAAATTATTATTTTAATTAAAGATAAATGGTATTTTTAAGAGAGAGTCAATAGATGATATATAAATATATATTTAAAATTTCAAATAAATATATAACTAGTAATTTTCCATTTTTATATTTTATTTAAACTAGTAAAGTGCTTGATTACATGCAATCACATGCTTAATTCTATTTTGTCGGGTGGAAACAAATAAATCATTAAAATATTCGTCCATTCTAAACATAAGTTCACAAAATATTTTTTACAGGTGCTTAGTGGCTATTGTTGAACGATACTTCCCATCAAGTTATTTCGATCAAAATTTAATTGGTGCTCAAGCAGACCAAGAACTGCTTAAAGAGTTATTACGCAGCAAACTGCCAAAGATTTCAGCTCATTTGGCTGCCTTAGACATAGAATTAAGTACAGTAACACTGAATTGGTTCCTTTCCCTCTTCATTGATTCGGTACCTATTGAAGTAAGTCTATTTTTCCATTTGTGTTTATTATTAATGTGAAGTATTTTATTTACATAGATATTTTATCATCACGAAATTATCTGATAGATTAAAATAACTTTAATGTGAAAATTATCAAAGTTATTATATTTAAAATTTTAATAAAACATATAGAGAAAAAAAT
>BMAV01008262.1:0-10465 GCA_019973955.1 Trichonephila inaurata madagascariensis
TATATATATATATATATATATATATGTGTGTGTGTGTGTGTCGCAGGGAAACGACGAAATCAGGCCTTTCGCCAAATCCCTAAAGGAGATGATCAAATCATGCACGATGTTAAAATAATACATACATATCGTCAGCCTAATTATCAGACTGCGTAACTCCACCGGTCTGACTGATTTGATATAGGAGTGCAATGCGCCAAACGCTTTTTGGCGCGATTAAGAAATCGCGCCAAGCAGCGGTGAATTTCTTTTTGTTTTGTCTACGCCATGCCTCAGTGCGCGCTCCACTTTTAATTTATTCCTTCGATCAGTATAATCACTATTTTTTTTATTTCATAATAAAACTAGATTTCGAAGGGAGAGGTGGTGGACAAGATTTTAACATAAAATAAATACAACAGAAAGTAATATTAATGTATTATACTTCCAGATATAAATTATTTACACTATTTTAAGCGTTCATTACCCAAAATGTGTAACAATGTGTTACTTTTGCTAAGCAGAGATCAGTTTAGGAACCGAGAGTTATACATATATTTTTCGATACAATCGAATTCTTATAATGCTAGGGGATTTAGATATCAATAATTTAGACGTTAAAAGCATTTATATAGTGAATTATGCATTATTAAATGTTGAGCAAGTAATACAACAACAGACATTGAAACAAAAATATTAATTCTAAACTAATTAACAAAAGAAATGGGTACTTAATAGTACTTAAATAGGTACTTAGGTCACCTTTTAAACAATTTTTTAAAAGAATTATGTATTTAAAAATTATATTTTAGCATTTCATATAATGTTTCTATAAAATTTGTTCATAGTGTTCACGGAATTTTAAAATTTTTTTTAAAAAATATTTGGAGAATTTCAAAATAATACTCCTTTTATGTATTTATTAATTTTTCGACCTTAAATATTTTTATAATATTTCTAAAAATGTTTTAAACAACTTTAGGGAACAATTTTACTAAAACTTAATTAGTTTTGAAGAAATAAATAAAATATATTAATACGTATGCTATAAAATTCAAGAAAGAAGCCAAAATCTCCTACATTTTAATTTTTTTAAAAAAAAGTATTAAGTTTGCAGCAGGAAAAAAAATGTAAGTGATTGGTAAATAATTGTGGAAGGAGAAGCATTTTGCATACGGAAAAATACAAACCGAGAAAAACCACGTTAAGATTTATAACTAAAAAAATTATTATAATCTTAAATAAGCATAAAATACCACTTTAAAGTATTAGCTACATATTTTTTTTTAAGAATAATAGTATTTACATATTATTTCAACCCATATATTTTATAAATTATCTTTTTTTTTAGTGAGTAATTGCATAAAAACACTCAGGGAAAATGTTAAAAAAATTTTTTTTCGGTCTTGATAAAAATTTTAGTTTTTTTCTTGCCATAATATTGAAGTATTATATATGTATGAAAAGCATATAAGGAATAAGAACTGAAATTATGAAATTATTAATATAAAATACCTTAATGCAAAAAATTAAGATGCACGCATTTAACAAAAATAAAATGGTGCGTGGAACGCCACGCGATAGAAGTGAAACTTCTTTGGAACATTGATTATTTGCTGTAATATTCCAAACTGACAGTGTCTCAATCGCCTAATTTGCATGAAAAGTATTCACATGGCGAATTGAGTCTTTCTGATACCAAATCCAAAGTAGGAAGATATGCTGGAATTTCTCTGGGTACACAAAACTATTATATTTTGATAAATTTGGTATATTTTTCCTACTTAAACTTTGTAGTCAATTGTAACATTCTTTAATGTCTTTTAAATTAATTTCCAGTAAAATATTTTTCTGCTCAGCAACAGATGTTCTCTCAAATCATCTCTAAACCATAATCTCACAAATCGAACACCCGTGACCGAAAAGATTATCAACAAATAGCTTTTGAAAATCTTTTGTGAGCATTTTTATGGGTGAGTGAATATCAACGGCGCACTTTTCAGCTACATGAGGGCTTTTGGCGACAGATCTCGTCATTTCAAATCTTGGTCAAGTGACGAGAACGTCACCTGAGCTGGCACTCCCCCCTCTCCTAACTACCACTCCACCGGGAGGACGTTTGAGCTCTCAACAGATTGAACGTGCATCGCTTCCCTACACGGCGGGTCTTAAGTGGTACTCGGCTCGAACTCATAACATGCCAGCCACTATCTGATACTTTGACCACTAGGCTACCGTGGCCATGCTTTTTTGTGGAAATCATAGTTTTGTAACGTAAGATAGAATTTATTATCGATTCACATGCATCAGTTCCAACACGCACTAGACTTGTTGAGGGTTCTGTAGTTGACAGCATAGGGTGGTTTACAAAGTCAGTATTAATCTGTGCTGTCATAAGAAGAGTCTCAATAGCATTCTCCCATCCCTTAAACTCGGCATTAAGAGAGTATTTTACAATGTTTTTTTCCCATGCTCGATATTTTCTCATGTGTACTCTGATGGAGATTTGCCAGTAGCACTTGATAATTTGCACTATTTTTCTGTTTTTCATTAAACTCGACATTAAGAGAGTATTTTGCAATGTTTTTTTTTTTCGTGCTTGATATTCTCTCATGTACTCTGATCGAGATTTGGCAATAGCACTTGATAAATTTGCATTATTTTTCTGGGTTTTTTTTGTCACTTTTTCGACTGGACTTGCTTTCTTTTTCTTTTCTTTTTTTTTTCCTTTCACGAAACTCTTTTCCTCTTTGTGCATTTGATTTAGGCATTCTGACTAGAATTACTAATAATTCAACGCAAATGAAAATTAAAGAAATAAATTAGCCACCGAACACATCGCCATGTAACCAACAATCTAAAGAAAATTTCAAAAAGGCACGCTTTTGCTGCGAGAGCTATTTTGTCTACACCGTAATGCTCACACTGCAACTGATACGACCACTGATAATGTTTCCGGGTCGGGGAGAAAATGACCCGTAATCAGAAGGTGGGAAAGTTGATCAGTTGGAGGCGTAGGCAATTACCCAACTTTTTCACCGATATGACGCAAGTCATGCGGTGTCCCCGCTCCCCCTTTTCTTCCATCGCTCTTTCATTACTATGGCGACGATTCGGGGGATGAGAGAGGGGAAGACTACTTCCTTTCGCTTTTTCACTGATACGCAAAACTGGGCAATTTTCTCAATCACTTTCGAGCCCAAAATAGTTTCACTTCAAAAATTACATTATTTTAATGCCTCGGTAATATTCTGCTTTATATATTACACTTTCTTTTTTTTATTGTTATAATTTTTCTTTTAAAATAGATTTTTTTTTATCAAAACGCTTTTTTTAGCTGCTTTTTTCTAAAAGGAAGCGTGGTCGAATTGCCTAATTTGTTAATTTACATTTTTTAAATGAAGTTTAATCCAACTTCTAACTTTCCGACATGCAAAAGTGATATATCAATCGAAAGATAATATAATGTAAAGAATATAACTAAATAAAATACAAAAAATGACATTAAGGTCATTTTTAAGGTGCCAGGTCCCCATATCGTATTTACCAAAAACAATATATAAGCAAATAATTGAGATCATTGGCAAGCAAATCATTAAAGCAATTACAATTCAAATAAATAACGATGACATAAAGTACTATTCAATTGTGATGGATTCAACACCAGGTTTGGCCCACAATAACCAATTTGCTATTGAACTTCGATATTGTTTTTGGGAAAAGTGTATGAAAGGTGTGTGTCATTAATTAAGATTAGTAGTCACACTCAATTATAATTATTTAATTCTCTACAATAATTTTTAGAAACAGATGAATTGCTATTGGGTAAATGTAGGGGACAGTCATTTGACAACGCTGCCAATACGTTCGGTCGATATAATGGTGTGAAATATCTTCTAAAAGAAAAAATAAAATTGCTATAATAATGTGCCGTGTGCTGCACATTCTCTTAATCTGGTTGATGCAGAATCAGTTAAGGTTGCGACTGAAATCGTGAACTTCTTTGTTTTAGTGCAGTGATTCCCAAAGTAGTCTATATCGACCCCTAGGGGTGTATGACGACACACACAGGGTCCATGTCAGCGAAAAAATAATTTGGGGGTCCATGAGGTGTAAATGGGGGTCTACTGTAGTTGCTGTCATTAAACCAGATCGTGACTTAAATTTTAATAGAAAATTTAATCAAATGGAAACAAGAATTAACGTATTTAACAGATTTATTTACAAGATTTAATGAGGTTATTTTGCAGTTACAAGGTGACAGTGTATAAATTTTATTAAAACAAAGGCCATCATTTCAGCGTTTCATGTGCCAGAGTTAAGCCTAAGGAGTATAATATTTTACTTCCCGAATTTTCCCAGTTTCTCAATTTGCCACGAATAATCTGCCAGGAAAATGGCGTTTAAATTTATATTTAACATTTAAACGTCCTTCATTCAGATTCTGAAACTAGGTTTGAGAATGCTTTGACTATTGTAATTACCACAGTAGAGGCAATAAACACAAATGGTCATATTGATTTTAAAAAATGTAATATTGCAAGAGGAACTCATCGAAATGGGCAGTAATTGAGATCTTAAAGTAAAGTTTAAAAACGAATGTCAGCAATTTTAGCTTTAAAAAGACATGCCTGCTATTTATCCCGAATTACGGAGTATTTAATTGCTTTTCCTAGTGAAAAGGAGTTTCAGTGCGGTTGTTAAGCTCTAAAATAAAAGAAAGAAAAAGACTGGACACTACTAAACGAGGAGATTGCGGGTTATACCTCACGAGATTGATGCCAAATGTTGAAAATTAGTTGTTGAAGCACCAGGTTCATCCTTCACTCTTAATAAAAATTTGTTCGATTTGTATCAATTAAATTTTAATTTAATTAGCATGTGTTTCTTAAGTTTTATATAAACACTATACTTCTCTACACAGTTAGACATTTAAATCTTTTAGAGAGTTAAGTATCTTAAAAGGTAAGTAGTTCTATAACAGCAGTCAAAAGAACATTTAAGTTGATAATTTACAAAAGTTCTATATTAGGTAAGCAGGGTGACCTCAAACCGAAAAACATGTCAAGGGGTCTATGAGATGAATAGTTTGAAAACATCTTGTTTATTGCAACAAATATATATGTTTATTTTCTGCTTCGACCCATTGGTGGGAACTTCTACATCGTGAAATTTAACTGAAATTTACCTTTAAAAGTTTAAGTCAGACCAAATGGTCTTGTCTTTATGACGCTGTTGAAGACTTAAAAGGATAATTATGGTAATATCATGAATATTCTTAAGACATTTAGTGACTATGAAATGAGAAAATTGATTTTAGAAAAGAGGCAGTAAATTTATTTAAATAAATTAACAAAACTTGAAACTGCCATTTTAATTATATTTTTGGAAGAAATTTTACTAAGATTTAATTCAGTTAACAAAAAATTACAGGCTCCTGGTTTGGACATCTGTGAAAGGAATAAGTTAATTATGTCATTTAAAATGTTTATAAGCATTGTACAACATGAATCCAGTAGCGCACATAGGAATTTTTCAAGGGAGGGAGGGTCCAGGGTCAAAAGTCCACCTTTCTTGTATCATACTCCTTTTGATTTTGTCGATTTTCAGGAACAAAAAACAGCAAAGAACTAATTATTGAATAAATAATTAGCATTAATTAATTAAATTAGTCATAAATAGCAAATATTTAATTAAATTTTACGTACTATTTACTTAGAATTATAATCAATTGGAAAAAAAAAATCAAGGGCTTTGAAGGAGGTCCGGACCCCTAGGACCCCCCCCCTTGTGTGCGCCACTGCATGAATCATATCAAAAACAAAAGGAGTATCAAGACGCAGCCAAAAAATTAAGTCCTAGTATAGAAACAGAACATAGCGATGCGAACAAGAGACGGGTTATTTCAAAATTTGCAGATAAATCCACAGAAAAAGTTGTGTAAAGACAGAAAAATTTAAAAGAGACTTTCTTATTGTGTGTGTGTTGCGTTAGGCAAGCTAATCCTTGATTTAAATAGAAGAATACAGTAAGAAATAAAAATTGTTGATGGATTTGCAAGATCAAAGTAAGAAGATCGTCGACCTGGAAAATGTACGTTCTATTATTATTTACTAATCAGATGACGTAGACCAACCTTTAGTAAATGAAGGTGTTCAATTCAAAACTTTTATGTTCAATGTAATTTTTGAAAAGAAACTTATTGACATTTTTCCAAATTTGTGTACCATTTTCTAACGCTCCCTATTACTAGTTATGAAGCGGAGCGTGAGTTCTCTAAAATGTCCTACATAGAAAACAAATATAGAACAAAGACAAATACTAGATTTAATTATTTATTACTTTGTATTAATACTGATCCCACCAAAGACTTTAAATGTGATGGACAAATAAAAAAAAATTGCTGCATAAATGTGTAAAAAAGGTGTTTTTTTTGTAAATTATGTTATTGTTTATAACGTATTTAATTTGTTCGGGGGAAAAAAACCCTTAGATTTCGTATACTTTAAATTTTTCCACCAAAAATGTTTTTTAGGAAAATGGCAAAAACTTTAATTATTTAGAGGGACCCTCAGCCAGAGCCCCCAAAAGTCACGATCCGACCCTGGCAGTTGGTACTTAATAAAACAGAAAAGATATAGATAACAATAATAAAAATGCTTGCGACCTTTCTCCCGTAGAATTTGAGCGCTAATATGTGCGCGTGACGTCAAGAGCCCGGCGCTGCCGGGCTCGGACGAGGAGATAGGGGGGAGATAAAGGGCGGGAAGAAATCGAAAACATAGTTCTGGAAATGCTGACTCGTTCATTTCATTATTTCACTAAAACAGTTCGGGGATTTAATTAATTCAATAACTTACAACAGGGAAAGGACTTCGAAGAGACGTTATTTTAATATCGTGCGTGATTTGATCATCTCCTTTAGGGATTTGGCGAAAGGCCTGATTTCATCGTTTCCCTGCGACATATGTATATATAACACACAAAGAGTGAATACAGAGGAATTCAATTCCAGAATCCCCCTTTCGCATAAGGCGAAGGAAGGGCACATCGCTGTTAAATAAATGCCAGGCTCCCGATGTTACTTTCCTTCATCGTCATTTTAAATGATGGGAAGAAACTCTTCTAAAGTTTTCTCCTCCAATAGCTATCCTAGAATCATTTCAAATTTTGGAGGGTTTTTTTTTTGTAGAAATTTAGAGACTTGACGACGGATCTGTCGCTAAGGTCTCTTCCTCTCATATTTTCTTTTGGCTTATAAACAATCTTTCCAGTCTCAAAATGTATTCGTCAGTGCAAAGTCTGAAGTTTCAGCGACAATATATGCAGAAATATCTCATTGCCCACTGCTTTGATTTTAAATGTCTGTTTTTACACAAAACCAAAAATAAATAAATAAAAAAAAGTGTGTGTTCTTATGACCACACGATAGAAGTGATAACTTCAAATTTTATAATGTTATTGCAGGGTTTAGTTAGGTGAATAAAAAACAAGGAAATGAGTGTGTGTGTTAATATTGTCAGTATTGATACATTTATAAGTGTATTATATCAGTGTACACATGTGTATTTTACTTTTTATTTTGTCTGATTGTATTTTGTTTTGTTTCCTTTTAGTAAATAAATTTTTTTTTAAAAAATCTTTTGTTTTTGACTTTTCGATATATACTTGTAGGGTTATCAAGCCCCCTAGGGGACGCGCCTCACAGTTTGAGAAACACTGCATTAAACAATTAAATTCACAACATTATTCGAGCCATTCACGTATCTTTCTACAAATAATATGTGACTGCTTCATTTTCAAATAATTCCAAGATATTTTATATATCTTTGTTGTAAAAATGTTTAGATGGTAAATACAATTTTTTTTTAAAAAAAATTGGAAATCTCTATGTATTCATTTCGCAATTACGTATGTATCGGAAATTTTTATATGCACTTTTAAGAAAATTTCTGAGCTCGTACCTGTATTAAATTCACTTTATCCCTCCGTTAGGCGCGTGAAGCTCTCAGATACATTGCAAAAAAAAGTTTCGGTTCTGCATTCATACGGTGGGTTGGAATGCGCCCTTCTATCTGACTTTTGTTACTTGTACTAGGATTCAGAGTCAAGGACGAGGGTGATTTCTTCATATTTCATTCGGAAGGGGCAATTGAATCTGATAGATGCAGCGCACCCAACAATGTTAGTTTTTATGATTTTGTACCATTTCGTAAATATTTTGATTTCTTTTTCTTGCAAAACCATGTAGTTTACAGTTTTATACGAAAATAGTTCTAAACAAGTATTTTATAACTTCTGTATGATGTTTTTTTCGCTTCGAGCTGAGATGCATTAGAGAGATGCCGCCCTACAAACCAGTGACTGCATTTTTTTCAATCCTCAATGTAGCTGGAGTAAATTGATAAAATATCTATACGGGAATCAAAATCACTCCGACCCTCGAGCACATATCTAGGAAAATTAGGTCACGAACTTTTGAAAGAGCACCTATGAAGATGGTCTGAGTGTAACATTCACAAGCCTCGATCCTTTTGACTTAGAATTAAAGAATTATCTGATATACAACGCCCCATTCAAGACAAAAAAACAAGATAAACGTCATCGAAACTTGGAAGGGAGAGAACTGTTCCCTCTTTTCCTCTTCTCCCTTTCATTATTAAAATTTTGAAATGTATTATACCAAAAATTCATGTGCCTCTAACATTGTAAGGTGACTGTTGAAGACTTCAAAAATGCATCTGAAAATGTAAACAGTGGTGACACGGTGATAACTAACCATTGTATTTTGATGTTTTTTCGTTTAAATATTTCAAAAATTTCTGATTATATTTAACTATCATTCTATGTCAAATATATTTTAATGTCATATCTCACCAATAAAATAATTAAATCCCCTTCAAATGTAAGTAAATGGTGATGCAGCTGAGAGATGCCACGTGCCTATGGATGGAACTTTTTGAAGCCCGTCTAGTGGAGGGTTAATTCAGAATCAAACGATCTATCTGTTTGATTCGATTTTCATTTACTCTGAAGCAACACAAAAGTTATTGGGTATGGATCTTGTAATAAGCATCGTCCAAGGAAAGCACAAATAAATAACAATAAACTCCAATATTTACATTATAAATAAAGTACTCACACACGCGACATATAAAAAAATATCTTTCGTAGTTTGCGGTTTAGTTTTATCGAATTCAGTGGCAACACTTCTAGTGGCTCAACTGTTTTTTTTTTTAAAAAATAGAGATACGGGGAATTTTTTAAATTTTATTTTTTATTTCTGTGGTTTTTAGATTTATTTAACTAATTTTAAAAATAATATGCTAATATTAAGAAGAGAAAAATAAATTGTTTTACTAAAATTGGTCAAAGTTTATGAAAAATTACATAAATGGGGCCTATCATGTATAAAAAGTTTATGAGTAAATTTTCTATTTTGATGTGTTTTTTTGCTATTCTTTTTTGAAATGACCTGCAGGATAAAAGATATTTTAATTTTTACAAAAAGTAGAGCACTTTATCTAAGTCATTATATGAAATTAGTTTTAAAAAAATGAGTGATTATATCCACATAAGGGACTGTAAATTTTGTAATAAAACAGTGATTAATAAATCATCTACAGGGTTTCAGTTGATTGTTTTTAAAACTTTCTGAGTCCCTAGTCCCCTTTCTGAGTTCTTTGTCCCTATTTGAACATTATATATATATATATATAAACCCATTTCGAGTAAAACGCATTTTAAAGTATGAGATCTTGCATAAAGTAGTGGCATTTGCTTTGCTAAAATGTAGTTTTTGTCCCAGAGAATGGAAAAAAAAACCTTGGTATTTATAAAGCTATAATAAGACGATATATATAAAATAAAATCATAAAAAATTGTCAATTTCCCGCAAAATTCATGATTTTAGGGTTGTCGAATACCTTAACCACCCAGACGATAACTACCGAATAAAGGGAAAGAGCGAGACGAAACAAAAAACTAAGCCATAATAAACGCAAAATAATGAATCCTTCAAAGGCTCTTAGCACCCTAATGCATATTCAATAACTCTTCCGGCAAATCGAAACGTTTAATGAGAGCCACTTCTTTCGTATACCAATATTTGTGAGTTGGGCCTTTGAATATGTGGTTCACAATGGTAGAGGGGGCGAAAATACAATCGAATCCGTTTTCATCTCTTCGGCCGTTTATCAATCGGTATAGGTATCAATGAAATTAAATTCCAATGCTTCTGATCTGAAGGATTCAGCGTGATCGTGTAGCCTAGTGGTCAAGTTTACGGACTCGTGGCTGGCGAGTCATGAGATCCAGCCTAGTTCCGCTGAAACCCCGCTGTACAGAGAGGGCTTACGTTTGTTAAATCTGTCGAAGCTCAAACGTCCTCCCATTTGTGTGGTGAGGAAGTTAGGATAGGGTGGTCAGCTAAGGTGTTGTCCTCGTCACTTGACTTGGGTTCAAAATAAAGAGGTCCATCGCCAAA
>BMAV01008262.1:27103-37159 GCA_019973955.1 Trichonephila inaurata madagascariensis
TTAAGGGTGCGCCTTATACACCGGGTATAAAAACAAGAGCTTTCATAATAAAAAAAAGCATTGAAAAAAAATTGGACTTCTACATAGATCGAAATACTGTTTGTTTAAAAGAAATGACATTTCTTAAGAACTTAAAGAGTTGTAGATCTAAAAAAAAACACTATTTATTCAAAAGCCTGGGATAGTAACTCAAATAAATTACTTCAAAAAATAAGAGCATTATTTACGTATATTTAAGGTTTCTTCGTAAAAAAGGGGGTCCGCGTTATACGGCGAATATATCTAAAAATTAAAAATTTCAGCTTGAAAGTATGGGTGCGCGTTATACGCCGGGTTTTACGGCAAATAATTCTTTATTATAATAATATTTTTAAAACAATTTATACAAATATTTCAATTCAGGTGACACTAAAAATTAAAAAAAAATTTATTCATACGTTTGAACGTTAGAAAAAAAAATTCCAATAAATATCTTTTTCTTTTAAGGTATCCGACTACGTTCGGAACCGTGATTTTAAAAAAGAGCATAAATGGATAACTTTCATGATATTTAGTATCACTTAGATTAGAATACATGCATAAAATTGTTTTAAAGGACATTTTGAAAAAAAATTATTTAAATATAATATTTTGGCAAAAAATTAACTTAGAATAACTTTTTTTCAAAATGTTTTCCTTTTATAAAAAATGTTTCTAAAATAATAATATTTTGCTTATGTGAAGTAAAGACTTCTCTAGAGAGTCTGGACTATTTTTTTTTTTTGAAAAATTCAAATTATTTTCAGAGTTACAACCAATTGAAATATAATTATCGGCGTTTTTTTCTTAAAATTTCTCCCTTCTGTTGTCGTAAAACGTGGATAAACCCACTTCTAAGTTATATATTTCAAAAATTCTAGTTGAGCCTCTGTACAGAAGTCTGAGCTATATACAGGCAAAATATTGTTATAATAGAAGCATTTTTCACAAAAGGAGAATATTTTGAAAATGGGTCATTCTATGTTCATTTTTTGTCAAAATATTGTGCTTAAGTAATTTTTTATTGTAATAATATTTTTAAAACAATTTTATATACATTTTCTAATCTAAATGACACTAAATATCATAAATATGATCCATTTATACGCTTTTGCAAAATCACGGTTCCGAACGTAGTCGGATACCTTAACATTTGGCTCTTTCGTGTAATTTTTGTTACGAGATCTCGCCTCAACATCATTGACTATCATTACTCCAAAAAATTGTAAAATTAAGAGCTGTAACATTTTTAAAAATAACACGAAATATAATCTTCATTTGGAGCTTTTCTTTAAGGTATCTGACTACGTTCGGAACCGCGATTTTAAAAAAGCGCATAAATGGATAATTTTCATGATATTTAGCATCACTTAGATTAGAATACATGTATGAAACTGTTTTAAGGACACTTTGACAAAAAAAATTTATTTAAATACAATATTTTGGCAAAAAATTAACTTATAAAAATCTTTTTTCAAAATGTTCTCCTTTTGTGAAAAATGCTTCGATTATAATAATATTTTGCCTGTGTATAGCTCAGACCTCTCTACAGAGGTTCAACTAGAATTTCTGAAAAATTCACATTATTTTCAGAGTTACCACCATTTGAAATAATTATAGGCGGTTTTTTCTTAAAATTGCTCCCCTCTGTTGTCGTAAAATATGGATAAACCCACTTCTAAGTTATATATTTTACAAATTCTAGTTGAGCTTCTGTACAGAAGTCTGAGCTATATACAGGCAAAATATTATTATAATAGAAGCATTTTTCACAAAAGGAGAACATTTTGAAAAAAGATTATTCTAAGTTAATTTTTTGCCAAAATATTGTATTTAAATAATTTTTTTTTGTTAAATGTCCTTAAAACAATTTTATACATGTATTCTAATCTAAGTGACACTAAATATCGTGAAAGTTAATTATCCATTTAAGCACTTTTGCAAATTATGGTTTCTAACGTAGTCGGATACCTTAAACTATTCGGAACATCTTTTATCTAAACGAATTTCTTCGGAAATAAGCTTTACAAATCTATCATTTTAATTCCATACTCACGTCTGAAAATATTACTTATGCATACACATTTATAATGGTCTTTTAAACATAATTAGTACTACAAAATAACGCTTCAGAAATTGCAATCAAATATCAGAACATGATTTGCAAAATGAAGATTTTAAATATTTAACTGCAGTCGGACCTCCATGTAATGAAGTCGCTAAATTCTGAAAAAAAGTTCGTTACATAAAGGTTCATCTTTTAATATACTTTATAAACCCACATAAAACAGATTTTGTATTCATAGACACTATATTTAACAAAAAAGAAATTATTCACACCTTTTTGTAAATTAATATATATTTATTTTATATATCTTACCCATCCAAAAAAGAAAGGAAAACTACAAGGAAAACAAGAAAAAAGAATGTCGAAGAATACATTATATTTTCAAAATTGAAAAATAATTTTATATTAAAATTTTTATGAATTTTAAGGACATTTTCTTAATTAAAGCATATAAGTAATTTAAACATACATTATTTTATATATAACTAGAAATTCTAAACATACAAATTACAATTGAAATACAATTTAAATGCCCAGAATTCTATTGCTCTTGGCGAGTTAGGGATCTAATAAAACTAGTTCAAGATTTATGACCACCATAAAATGTGTTAAAAGAGAGAATAACTTAACATGTCCAAAAAATACTTCAAAAACGGGGAGAAGAAAATTGAATGATAAAAGAAAAAGTTCGTAATATAGAAAATGCACTTCGCTATTGACAGGTTATTTTACGAAGAAAATCGTGAAATGTTCTTGGCTCTAGGAAAAAGTTCGCTATATAGAAAAATTCGCAATATGGAGGTTCGTTATATGGAGGTTCGACTGTATATGAATATTGCAAATATTTATCTATAAAGGCTGCCCACATGAAAAGTAGACACGTCCAATTATGTCAGAATGATTACAGCTATAGCAAAGCCACCGAACATGGGTATCGTATGAGGTGTACACCACATATACGATGTGCAATATGAAACCTCTTCGTGGTAGAGGAAATAAATCAATAGAGCAAAGTCATGCTATTCAAGGATGCGTCCCCTAACGGAACAATGCATGATAATATGGTTTCTGATTGCGGAAGGAGAGTTAGATGCTGGTATCTATCAGTGAATGGGACAGTTTATGGCAAGTACTGCTAAGTCCGAAAAATTAGTGCAAATTTTGGGAAGGGCGGCAAGCGCTATCAGATCTCCATGACAATACGGGCCCAAACGTCTCCAGTGAAACCCAGACAACTTTAAAAAAATTCCATTTGAAAAATGTTGGAACACCCAACGTACAGCACGGATTTGTCACCTTGAAACCTTCCACATTTTTCTTCTTAAGAGAACATTATGTTTCTATTCGGACGATGAGATGAAGGAAGCTATGTAGGACTTCCTCGAGAATCAATCACTGTTTGTCTACAGCGAAGGCACAGACCTACTGTCGAAAAGATGGGATATGTGTTACAACACTCATGGTGATTTATTTTGATTTCCAATAAAGATTGTCTTTTTATTCAACTTACCTACTTTTCATTTGGGCAACAACCCTTATTCATAAATATTTTAATAAATTTAGGGATTACACCCATTGTTAATTACTATTAAGAATTATATTACTTATTCCAAGTAAAACATGGATCATGATTCAGATATTATTAATGAATTAATGTATAAAGGGACGAATTTCACACATAAAGTTCCTCTTTCATGAAGTAAAAAGACGAAACTGTAATTCACAGCTTTTGAAATCAGAAAATATTCGATTGAATTCTATTTCTAACAATTTAATTTGGTGAGCATATTCTGTAAATATTAATTTAAGGGATTAAATGAATAGATATTGGCAGCTTTCAAAGTGAGACAGATTTTCTTTTTCTATTTGTTTTCGCCAAAGAAATAATTTTTGTTTAAAAGAGTTAATGTTATCAAATAGTGTTATAACAAGATTATTTTTGCCTTGAAGCTTAAGTCGATGAAGGTGACTTGTGATATCAACTGAGAAGGCCAGATCCTTTAGCCATTGTCCATCTTTTAATTCTGCACATTCGCATTTTTTTGTTTCTAAGAAAATTATGATTTCTTCCAGCAGTTTCAAAAATCCTTTTAATACTTTATGACTCGAAAGCCATCGAACTTCTGTATGATATGGTATATCGGTGAATTCACTTTCTATGTCTTCGAGAAATGAAGTGAATTAACGATGATTAAGTCTATGTGCTCGAATATACTTAACGATTTTTGTGACAATTTTTAAAACATGTCCGATATTTAAAACTTTGGAGCACAATACTTGTGGGTGAATAATGTAATGAGAAAATGTTCAAAATTATTGTGTCCGTGATTTTTGCATGTTTCTTTTAATCTTGCAACAACTCCTTCGGTAATCCCGGTAATGGTAAGTGCGCCATCAGTTGCAAGACAAACTAACTTATCCAATGGTAACATACTTTTTTACAACTTCCATACTTGCATCAAAAATATCAGCTCCAGTGGTAATATTATGCATAGGAATGACTTCCAAAAGTTCCTTTATTTTAAGTTAACATCGTATCTACGAATAAAAATGGCCAGCTGAGTGATATTTCGAATATCTGTACTTTCATCGATTGCAATCGAGTTGGCTTGAAATGTTCATATTGTTGAATGATGCTGATCTCTCAAATTCTCGGCTATTTCATTAACTCTACAAGCTACAGTATTTCGACTTAAACTAACACTTTTAATTTTTTTTTATTTGTGCTGGGCATAATACTTCCTCCGCTTTGATTAAGCACTAATAAAATCACCTTCAGTAAATGGTTTCTATCTGCTTTCTATTAAATGGGATAACATATAACTAACTTTTACAGTAGCTGAATTGTCTTCAGAGAATTTAGTGAATACGTTTTGTTGTTTTTGAAGAGTTGATTTCAAAACCGCCAATTTTTCTCGCGAAATTTTGAAACGTATTGGTCATAATTTGTCTTATGATTTGTGTCATAGTGCCTTTTAAGATTATGCTCTTTAGAAACGGAAATAGAGTTTTTGCAAATCAGGCATAATATTTTACTCTTGCCTTAGACACAAAAATATTGCATTTCCCATTTTTTCTTGAAAAATGCAACGTTCATCTTCAATTGATCTTTTTTTAAACATTTTAGTTGAAGTTTTTTTTATTATTATTTAATTATTTTTTAGATTAAATCCCCTTTTACCAAAATTCACTTTCATCTGCAAACGATTGAGCAAACTCTGCCCTTTATTTTATATTTCATCCTGTGATTTTGCATCTGACAAAGCTCTCAGATTTTCGCTTATTGGATACTCTAAAGATGGAGAAAGAGAAATACAAGTCGCACACATGATAAATTGTGATGCTTTCTGTTAAGTCATAAAGATGTTAACACTGTCCTAATAATCTCCAATTCCATAGGGGGCTTTAATGGACAGTCTCTCTGCCCACAGGAAGTGCGAGGTCACAGACCAAAAGGGGACTAAGGTTATGAGAACGGCTTAGAAGAGGGAGAATGACTCGTATAACATGGTGTTAATCTCATGAACTTTCAGTGCAACCGCATTATATTGTGTGAGAAATGTAGTTTATTCAGTCCACTAAGATGTTGCTTTCCATTTCTTTTAAGATAAGAATAAGTAACAAGTAAATATGTTGTACATTTAAAAAAAGTTCACATCAAATAAGTTTTAAAATGAAAAAAACTTTAAAAGCTCGGTATTTAAATATTTTTTAAAAAGTCACAGCGGGCAGCATGCGGCCCGCGTGTTTGACGTGCCTGGATTAAAACAAATTAAGTATTAATATAATTATCGCAAAAAATTAAACTCTAACCAGCCACTAATTCAATGGCATAAAAAACGCATACTATTGCAATAGTATATAGAGCAACACTCCAGCTCGCAACCCCGCCCCCTCCATTCACCATATCACGCACGTTTTTTAGAAACACCTCAATGTGTAAGAAATGATGCATACATAATTCTTCGTTACAATTCTATATTTTTTTTTTGAAACTTTTGGAAAAATAATGTTATTAGATGCTGTAAATAACAAAAAAGTACTTGTCTATAAAGATACTATTGAAAAATGTTTTACTATTAGTGTAATTAAAGGGTGTTGGAAACTCAAAATCTTCTTAATGTGACAATTCTGAGATTTTTACATTTTCAAATTGTATAGATTTTAACCTTTCTAAAAATACCTTACTTTAGCCTGTAGGGTAATTAGAAGCCTTTAAAACCTATTTTTAAATAATCATTGAAACTGGGCCACGCCCACTTAAATGGCGAAAAATGTAAGCAAATTATTTTCTTTGTGCTTAAAAGTTGAATGAATGATGGAAATCAAAACATTTAATCCAGAATTTCTAAAAAATGTGTTTACATGGAGGTACACAAAATCCCAATGAAAGTATAAGCAACGTAATGTGGTCTCGTGTACCGAAGAAAATATTTGTATAAATATAAGTATTGGGTGCATATATGATGCAATTTCATCATTTAATTTGAGAAATATATCAAAATCAGAAACTTTGAGAAAACTTAATACTGAGCCTGGTGATTACACGGTATAGGGAATGGAGCGCCTCGACAAACAGAGGCTGTTAAAGGCTAAATACTCATGTTTACAAAAAACAAAGGAAGTTAGGAAAGAAAAAAGACAAAAGGAAGAGAGAAGATGATGAGATTTAAAAAAAACGCAGATCACTTGGAGTATGGGAAGGAATGTTTTAATAAAAAAGTAATTATACATTAAAGTGTTCATTTATCTGAAAATGTAAATTTTTGATGTTCGATGTACCTTTTCTGGGAAAATAATGTTCACAGGTATGTAAGTTTTTTTATGACACATTTATAGTGATGGCTATTATATACTAAAATACGCTTTTTGTAAAAAACTCAAAAATTAATTTTTTACAAATTCTTTTATGTGAAAAATGGGTCAAATTCCACTATGTTTGATAAAATATTTTATAAATTATTGAAAAATTCAAAATTAGCTAAAAGCTAATTTCAGTAAACATTTCAAGCATGTACGTGTAACAGATTTTGAGAAAAGGCACATCGAAAACAGCCAATTTAACACTGTCGGTAAAGAGGTTTCCGACTCCTCTTAACAACAAAAATGGCCAGCGATTTTTCTTTGCCTTAAGGTATCCGACTACGTTCGGAACCGTGATTTTTCAAAAGCGTATAAATGGATAATATTTATGATATTTAGTGTCATTTAGATTAGAAAATGTATATAAAATTGTTCTAAGAATAGTATTACAATAAAAAATTATTTAAGTACAATATTTTGACAAAAAATGATCATAGAATGACCCATTTTCAAAATATTCTCCTTTTGTGAAAAATGCTTCTATTATAATAACATTTCGCCTGTATATAGCTCAGACCTCTGTGCAGAGGCTCAACAAGGATTTTTGAAATACATAAATTATAAGCGAATTTATCCATACTTTAATACCACAGTCGGAAGAAATTTTAAGAAAAAAGCGCCCATAATTATTTCGATTGGTTGTAACTCTGAAAATAATATGAATTTTTCAAAAATCATAGTTGAGCCTCTGTACAAAGGTCTGAGATATATACAAGCAAAATATTAGTATATAATAGAAGCATTTTTCACAAAAGGAGAACATTTTGAAAATGGGTTATTCTAAGTTAATTTTTTGCCGAAATATTATATTTAAATAATTTTTTTTTTTTGTTAAAATGTTCTTAAAACAATTTTATACATGTATTCTAATCTAAGTGACACTAAATATCATGACAATTATCCATTTATGCGTTTTTTAAAATCACGTTTCCAAACGTAGTCGGATACCTTAAATAGATGGCTACTTGCTTAAACACACAAAAAATTCTAAATTTTGCACTTTCTTATAATTCACAAAAGCATTTTTTTTTAAATTGACTTCGTTTTATGATTTATAAAGAACTAAATAGTATAGTTTGTGCTCAATTTGAGTTGATTTGATTCTTTTATTAACGTCGCACTCTAAGACAGTGCGAGGGCTATAGGCCCCGAACCTCATAATTTTGAGCTTCAGTGAAGTGATGAGGACGAGGAAAGACTTTTGCCAATTGGCATAAGACTCTCCAAGCTTCCACAACGCCTATGGAAGTACTTTAAGTCAGGACCTCTACACGCGGCGGGTCTTTAGTGGTACTAGTATTTGAATTCACGACTCACCTTCCACGAGTTCGTGACCATGACTTCTCGGCTACTGCAACCACTTTTATATGTAAGGAGAAAAATGAAAACATATGAAACATTTGTAAAATAATTTCGGTTTTTTATTTACAATGATTCGTTATAGGGAGTGTGAGTATAACAAACAAATAATTTGATACAGCTTTTTGCAAACGCTTAACGATCATTTTTAAATTTTCTTTATATTATAGATTTTTAAAAACTTATTATATTCTAAGTCAGTGCTTCTCAAACTTTCAATGTCTGCGACCCAATATTCGATCATAATTTTCATCGCGCCCCCTCCATACAGTAACAATATATAAAAGAATAAAAATATCTTCTCCCCGATGTAGTATAAAAATATTACACAGAAAAAAATATTATCCATAAAATTATCGCCCATTAAATCATAGAACAAAGAGACGATCAGAACCTGTAAGAAGGTTGAGTACCACATACTAGGAAATGGGACTGATTAATTGTTTTATTTATATATCGCACTTCAAAGCAACAAAAAGGCTACTGAAGATAGACCTCTGAGCTTTGAACCAGGGTAAAGTAACGAGGAAGAACTCTTAAATTGCCTGCCCCTTCTCCTAATTTCCTCATCATGTCAACTTGAGAACTTTGAACTTCGAAAGACTTCAGAGTGTATTACGCGGTTAGAAAATGAGAATCTAGCTTTATCATATGAAATTATATAGAAGACAAGACATTCTAGCACTTTCCAGTGATACTTTTATACACAAACACTTCATCCTCCCTGATTTTATGAGTAAAAGATACTTTTGTGTTCTCAAAATTTGAATTAAGTTGATTGTGTGCTCTTATATATATATATATATATATATATATATATATATATTAGGTATCTGAACACACATTGCAATGACAAAATTAGGTAAAAACAAATATATTTGTTTTTTATTTAACTGAATAGAGCTATCTTTTAATTTTACAAAACAAACTTTTTTAAATATATATGCTACCTAGAGGCCAAGTTACAATCAATTTTATAAAATTAAAAAAAACCCGAGTCTTTAATATACCAGAAGAAGGCATTTAAATTGCTTAAAATCTATCATGGGGAGTCTGATAACTCAAAATGTTATCAAAGTATTTCTATAAAACTTTTTGAACCTGATATTTATATTATTTTCTAAAGAGTGTAATAAAATATTTTTTATTGTCTAAATATTTTTTGAGTTATGGCCTTTTTTATTTAAAAATGGTCTCATAAACACAATCTCACATTTCTTATTATGTTTACTCGATCAGCTCTAAAATTTTTAAATTTTAATAAAACTTTAAAATTTTAGTACATTTTCTAGATAAATACATATACACTGCTGATCACCTTAAATGCAACACCCTTAAGGAACCATGCAAATAACATGAAATTTACAATATGCATTAGCGGAAGTGAGATATGCAAACGATTAGAATTTCAGCGCAGACACACATCACGCGCGCCTGTGGCGCCACCTCAAAGAGCTAATTAAGGCTTGGAGAATTCGACGATTTCAAGTTCGGTAATTGTGTTTTTCTTGTGAATTTTTCGAAAACGATCAGTTATGTCTCGTAGAAAACAGCGATCAGCTTTTGATCAAGTATTCGAGTTCGACAGAGGAAGGATAGTGGCCTACAAAGATTGTGGATTATCTTTCAGGGAAAACGGTAGTCGTGTAGAATGAAACCAAACAATTGTAATGCGGATATGTGACCGTTGGATGCAGGAGGGTACGACGGACCGACGTGGTCGATCGCATCCACCTCAGTGCACCACT